>CM047805.1:80297427-80365352 GCA_026214975.1 Gentiana macrophylla | reverse complement strand
GATATTCGATCCCGATCATAGGATATCGATTCCCGGACGACCAATCATGTATACTCCGCGTGCTTCAATATCATACCCAATCACTACCGCATGATCGCCTGGTTGGGAGAAATCTCAATAGTGTCAAAGCATGACAATCCACACCGTGATGCCATGAAGACTCGGTCAAAGGATAATTACACAACCGCCACATAGTGTGACACTTAATGTAAGTGGATCGATCCTAACGACGCATTCCCTAATACACGTCCACGTGCATCGTGTCTCTACACTTCGATAGACGAGATCTATTCCTACCTTCTAAAAGATAGAAGACATCCAATACGTGCTAGTCTGATTATACTATCAATGTCCCATTTGATAATACATAAGACTAGAGACATTTAAGTACCAATCTTGTTATAGTGATTAGAGATCTCATCAACCATAATCACTATCATGGTTTCTCTATCACTGATTGATACTAGGGACGTTATTATATATACACAACAAATAATATGAAGATAAACAATATATAATAACATAAGTGCTTTTATTAATCATAATAAAGTTATTACATGAACTAAATAGATCAGAATGACCCGACCAGTCGGACCCGGTCCAACCCGAATGGGTTTTAGGACACCTTTCTAACAATATCCCACTTGGCCTAAAGCCAATCACCCATATGCCTAAGCCCCGTGCAAGTGAACATGTTTCATGCTTAGCTTGAGACAATGCCTTGGTTAACGGATCACTGCATTATCATCCGTGTGGACTTTCTCTATCTTTACATCTCCTCTATCTACTATCTCTAATCAAGTGATAGCGCCCGTAGAGCACATGTTTGGACTTCATGAGACCTTGGTTCCTTCGACCGAGATATCGCCTCCATTATTATCACAAGATGCAGGCACCGGACCTTCGATGGAGGGAACCACACCAAGTTCGAGAATGAACTTCTTCATCCAAATCGCTTCCTTTGCCGCCTCCGAGGTCTGCTATGTATTCGGCTTCCAGAGAGTTTGCGGTAGTCTCCCATGCTTGGAACTCTTCCACTCAACGCCTCCACCGCGTAAGCGTGAAAACAAATCCAGATTGTGACTTAAAGTCATCCTTGTAAGTTTGGAACCGGCATCCGTGGTAACCTCGTAATACTAAATCATCATTCCCGAAAACCAGGAACATATCCTCTAGTACGCCTCAAGTACTTGAGGATATTCTTAACGAAGAATCCAAAGACCATCACCTGGATTGGTGAGGTACCTACTTAGTCATACTAAGAGGTATGAGACGTCCGGTCTCGTGCCTAACATGGCATACATGATAGACCCGATTGCCGAAGCATAAGGGACTTTACACATTTGTGCCCTTTCCTCCTCTGTCTTAGGACTCATTCCCTTTGACAGGTAGACCCCATGTGACATGGGCAGCAAACCTTTCTTGGACTGCTCCATGCTGAATCTTTTCAACATCTTGTCTATGTAGGTGGATTGCGGCATGACCATGCAACCTTTTAGATCTATCTCTATGATCTTTATTCCTAGAATATTAGTTTGCATCACCCAAGTCCTTCATTGAGAAGTTCTTGGATAACCAAGTTTTGACTGATTGTAACATAGGCACATCATTCCCTATGAGCAATATGTCATCTACATAAAGCACTAAGAACACAATGGCACTCCCACTAACCTTCTTGTAAACACAGGGCTCATCTTCGTTCTTGATGAAATCAAACTGTTTGATTATCTCATCAAAGCGAAGATTCCAACTCCGAGAAGCTTGCTTTAACCCATAAATGGATCTTTACAGTTTACACACCATCCTCGCGTCATTTGTTGTGAAACCCAGCCTCGTGTCATGTCATATACACTTCCTCGAACGGGTTCCGTTAAGAAAGTTTGTTTTCATCCATCCGCCGATTTCGTAATCATGGTATCTTTATGCAATAGTGAGCAAAATTCTAATGGATTTTAGCATGGCAACAGGCGAAAAGGTTTCGTCATAGTCAACTCCTTGTCTTTGCTTATAACCTTTTGCCACTAACCTAGCCTTGTAGGTAGTCACGTTACCATCCAGGTCAGTCTTTCTCTTAAAGACCCATTTACACCCTATGGGAACTATTCCCTCAGGTGGATCAACTAAGTTCCAAACTTGGTTGTCTTTCATGGATTCCATTTCAGAATTCATGGCTTCCAGCCATTTCTCTTTGTCATGCCTTAATAGCATTCCTCATAAGTTCTAGGGTCCTCATCTTCCATGAGATACACGCCAGTGTACCTTTCGGGTTCACGGCCTTCCCTGGTGGATCTTCGAGGTGCTAGTGTGTCTACGGTAGAGGGTGGCGCCACATTTATATGTGGTGTATCCTCTACTTCCATCAACGGACTGTTGTCCGTAAGTGGTTCTCGAATTTCTTCAAGATCAATTTTACTCCCACTGACCCTATCCAGAATAAACTCTTTCTCTAGAAAGTGGCCAGTCCTGGCAACAAACACCTTTTGTTCCTCAGGATGGTAAAATTGGTACCCTTTGGTTTCCCTAGGATAACCCACAAACAGACATTTGTCGATCTAGGTTCGGCTTTGTCGTGCATGGTCCGTTTCACATAAACTGGACATCCCTAAGGTTTCATGTAACCTAGTGTTGGTTTCTTCCTTTGAACACTTCATGTGGGAGTGGACTCAACCGTCTTTGATGGAACTCGGTTCGAGTGTATGAGATGCGGTTTCAAGAGCATACCCCAAAACGATTTTGGAAGAAGCTGCGTAGCTCATCATGGATCGCACCATGTCTAACAAGGTGCGGTTCCTCCTCTCGAACCACGCCATTCATTTGTGGCGTCCGGGAGGAGTCCATTCGAGTAGAATCCCATTCTCCTTCAAATAATCTTGAAACTCTCCATCTAGGTATTCTCCACCTCGATCCGATCGGGGAAGTGTTTTGATTTCTTTACCTGGTTGTTTCTCCACTTCGCTTCGAATTCCTTGAACTTTTCAAAGGCTTAGGACTTATACTTCATTAAGTATATATAACCATAACGAAACGGTCATCTCGTGAAAGTGATAAAATAAGAGTATCCTCCTTTGGCTTGAATTGACATTGGGCCACATACATCGGTATGTATGAGCTCAAGCAATTCGTTGGATCTTATCCTTTGCCACTAAAAAGGTGACTTTGTCATCTTGCCAATTAGACAAGCTTCATGCATGTATCAAGCGATTCATAATCGAATTGATCCAACATTCCATCTTTATGGAGTTTGGAAATGCGATTCTTATTTATATGGCCAAGTCTACAATGCCATAAGTAGGATTCATTCAAGTCATTTGTTTTGGCTTTCTTGTTATTTATATTAAGTACGTCAAGCATTCATATCTAATATGTAGAGACCATTGCTAAGTATGTCGATTACCATAAAAGATTCCATCACGTGAAAAAGAACAACATTTATTCTCAAACGTAAAAGAAAATCCATCAACATCTAATGCGAGAAATAGAAATAATGCTCTTCATAAGCGGGAACAAAATAACAGCTTATTAAGTTCTAGTACTAGCCCACTGGGCAATGAAAGAAAATAAACTCCTACGGCCGGTCAAAGAACACTTGCTCCATTTCCAACGCGTGAGGTCCACCTCTCCTTTCCTCGGATCTCTAGTTCTTCTTAGTGCCTCCATATTCGTGACAAATATGAGAACCACAACGATATCTAATATCCAGGTGGTTAGACTTAGAAGAAGTAATGTTGATCTCAATCATAAATATACGGAAGTCGAAGCATCGTAATGCTTCTTCTTGGTACTCAAGAAGCCCTTGCGTGCGCTCCTCCAATGTCCGTCTCACCGCAATGGAAGCAAGCATCCTTGGATTTGTCTTTTTGCTATCTTAGGCGTTGGCTTAGGTGCGACCTTCGCTTTCTTGGACCTTTTTTGGGCTTTTGCCTTGCCCTTTCTTGAAGTGACCAGCAACACTTGCTTTCCCTTCCCACAAAGGTGCCTCGGCAGTCTTCAACATGTTCAATAACTCCGCAGGAGAGCGATCTATCTTGTTCATGTGATAGTTCATCACGAATCATGAGAATGAATCGTGCAGAGATTGAGAATCAAGTCAATACTCAACTCGTTCCAACTTGTGGCCCAGCTTCCCAAGCCTCTCTATGTACCCGATCATTTTAAGCACGTGCGACCCAACAAGAAATCCGAGATGCCATCTTACGGCTAAACAGGGCCTTGAGACCTCGTACCTCTCAAAGGCTAAACGAAAGCATAAAGTTCCTTCAGGTGGACCATGATAGAGTAGGCGTCCATGGACTCATCATGCTTTTAGCGATTCGGTGTCATAGAAGCAAGCATGATACATGTAGCATCGCATTTATCGAATCGATGCTTGTTATACTTCTCGACAACATCTGCGGCCCGAACCCTCGGTTTTTTCGGTAGGGCCTCGCCCAAGACATAGCCAATCTTCTCGTGCCTCAAAACGATTTTGAGGTTTCTTTCCCAATCGAGAAAATTAGTTTCGCAAGCTTGTTTTCGATGATAAACGAAGGTTCAATTTGTTCGACATTTTCTACAACAATAAATAAAGATAGAATAAGTAAAATTCATGTATGTAAAACCCTAAATTTGCACTTAAAAAACCTCCTAAGGTTTTACTCCCACTAGCCAACTATTCCCAATTGGCTTTCAAGAATTTGACTAAATCTTTAGTGGTCGGATCCAATCTAGTCGCCTTAATCCCGACGGTGGTCGATCAATCTCGGCAATTTCAAAGGTAGGTACTCCTACCCGATCAGATCATATGCGACTCCCGGTGGTTGATCGGTCAACTCTTTGACAATCCGCATCTCTATGTGGCGCTCAACCCTTGTCTCTAAAGTCGACGGCCTCGACGGTGGCCAATCACCGAAAGACTTCAGTCGAGTCATAACCCGATATTCATGAGATCTCGTGACAATCATATCTCGATAATAACGATATACCCGTGGTAGGTCAACTCCCGACGGTGGTCGATCAGTTGGATCCGAACAAAGGCTCTTCACCGTCATTATAATATCGGGAGACAATTTTGGCTCGATTTTTGGCTTGGGAATAATTTTTAAATTAATTCACTTAATTAATTTGGTTTAATTATGGTCTCATCTACTATGTGCATATTATATAAAGTAAAATATACACAACATTCTGCGCATAAAATAACCGGTATGATCATGGACTTTTCCTAGGTGCGGTTTCGAATACAAACTGACGAAACCGCGGGTCACAAACTAAGGGTATCTGCAGCCGCCAATAGGATCTTTATTGTTGTGCGCCAATGGGTTCTTTATCTCTCCTTGGTCTTCAACTTCTTGCTCCATTCTTGTTACATAATAGATAATTACACCCGCCGCACGCCTTTGCAGGGGGCTAACGGGAATGGGATAATTACAAAAAAGTAAACTAGGTCACGTTCTTCATAACGGCCTAGGACATCTTTTTTCAAAACCAACATAAAGAAAACATTCTCATCTATCCTATTGGTCGAGTCCATGATCAATCGGGTCCATATAATCACATTATATCTACACATCTAATCCATACAATTTTATCTTATGAAAAGATTAAATTCTAATTTTAACTACTCATGCGTCTTTATATTATCATGTCAAATAATTAAATAAATTTTAATTAATTATATGACTTAATCGAAAAATTAAAATTAACATTTAATTTTAAATCGATTTCGATTTTAATTAAATTTGAACTATTCAAAATATAAAATTAAAATTATAAAGTCTCCTATTTGTTTCCTTTCCAAAACTAAGTTTAGTTTAGCAAACGCCACTTTCCAAAATCAAAATTTTGGAAGTTTAGTTAGCTAAGCCTTTACAAATCAAATATTTGAAAAGGCTTCAGGCTCTATTCCAAATCAAATATTTGGAAAGGCCAAATTATTTTAGTCTATGCCCGCCACTTTCCAAAATCAAAATATTGGAAGTGGCTTTGCGCTAAGCGCTTTACAAATCAAATATTTGAAAAGGCTCAGCTTATTCCAAATCAAAATTTGGAAAGGCCAATATGCCATATTGTTTCCCAATGGTCCAAACTATTTGAACAATTGGTTGGCCATGTGACACAACTAAACAAACGAGATATCTATGCACAATAAAATATCACAAAACGAAAAGGGTTGATCTCCCCCATTGGAAGAGGAGAGCCGACGGACGGCAACCCTAGGGTTACCGCCGCCGCCGCCGCCGACGCAGAGGGAGGGGGGTGCCGCCAGTCGGCCCACCCCCCATGAACCTTTTTTTTTCTTTTTGTGTCAACGTTTCGTGATTTAAATCTTGCATCTATCAATTAAATACTACGCAATTAAATTATGCTTATTGCTTAAGCTCAAAGTCCGCTCGATACCACCTGTTAGAAATCACTAGTTTAACGCAAATGAATTTAAAATTTGATTTCCTTTTAGATCGTTCTTCGTTTAATGCAATAAACATGTTAAGTAGTTTGACGGTTATACCTTAGATGATCTGTAAGATTGTCGCTTTGACCGCCAACGGAGAGTAGTTCAATCGCAAGCCGTCCACGCGTCCGGCCTCTATCGCCAATCCACACGAACCCCTTGCCGGAATCCTCCTGGATTGCTATCGGAAAAACTCCGGTCGCTAGATCGGACCTTTTCTTCCCTCACAAACTCACCACTGAAAGCTCTCTATTTTACACAAGAATTATGAACTCTTGCAATTGTGATGTACAAAAGAGCTTGACACCCACTTCCTTTTTATAGAGGAGGTGGCGCCCCATATGTTGTGTGGAGGAGAAGAAAACACATTTTTTTCCAATAAAATAAGGAAAATCAACTAGATTGATTTATCTCTTTAATTATAATTTATTTTGTCAATATCTTATATTGATTATAATTATCTTATTACCATAAATCTATTTTTCAAAATCAATTAATATCTTATATTAATATTATGGCAATCTTTATTAATTAAAGTGCACAATCCAAGTGTATCTCATACACTTAAAAGTGGCGCCCCATTAGTCAACAAATTGACTTCCGGAATATTCTTTAATTAATATAATTTGTATATAATTAATATCTTGTATTTTATTTATTCATAATAAATAAATACCACCATATTAATTTACCACTATAGCCTTTATAGTCTAGAGATAAACTTTCTTTATTTGGTTATCAACTATAACCGCATTTTAATCCGACTCCATGTTCATATGTGTGTGACCCGATAGGCTTCCGAATATGTTGGCCGTAGACACAAAGTGCAATTTACTAAAATGCCCTTCATACCTAACGATCACGGGATAGCGTCTAGCAACACACCGTGACCCCCAATTATCGGAAGAGTCAAAAGCAATGACTACTACCTTTCATGTGAAGCGATTACGTGTAACTTACAATCCTATCATTTGAACAATATCCATACGATCGTATCTCGAGTGTCAATACATTGACGATCGTATCTTATAATCTGGATATCATGCTCTCTCGAATAACACATTTACTCCCACTTTGCAAAGATTCTCGAGCTGACATTCCTTATAAGAAGGCCATTTCGGATATTTGATCCCAATCATAGGATACGCGATTCCCGGACGACCAATCATGTATACTCCGCGATGCTTCAATATCATACCCAATCACTACCGCATGATCGCCCGTGGATGGAGAAATCTCAATAGTGTCAAAGCATGACAATCCACACCGCGTGATGCCATGAAGACTCCGGTCAAAAGGATAATTACACAACCGCCACATAGTGTGACACTTAATGTAAGTGGGTCATTTAATGTAATGTCGCATTCCCTAATACACGTCCACGCATACCCAAGTGTCTCTACACTTCGATGAGGCGAGATCTATCCTACCTTCTAAAAGATAGAAGACATCCAATACGTGCTAGTCTGATTATACTATCAATGTCCCATTTGATAATACATAAGACTAGAGACATTTAAGTACCAATCTTGTTATAGTGATTAGAGATCTCATCAACCATAATCACTATCATGGTTTCTCTATCACAGATTGATACTAGGGGACGTTACTATAAATACACAACAAATAATATGAAGATAAACAATATATAATAACATAAGTGCTTTTATTAATCATAATAAAGTTATTACATGAACTAAATAGACTGTAAATGACCCGACCCGGTCGGACCCGGTCCAACACGATTGGGTTTAGGACACCTTTCCAACACAGTGGCCTATCCTCAAGCCAATGGGCAGGTAGAGCAAACCAATAGACAAATAAAACAGGATCAAGAAAAGATTAGAATGAGAGGGGATCTCATTGGGTAGACCATCTCCCAAATATCTTATGGGCATATAGGACTACACCGAATCTTCACACACAGAAACTCCATACTCCTTGGCATATGGATGCGGCAGTTGATACCAAAGCAGAGATTGGACACAAATCTCCCAGGACAGAATTATACGGTCCAGAAACACAAGAGATAGACATGCTGCACGTCAAGGATGAGTTGGAGCAGAAAAGGGACATAGCCTTGATACAGATGGTCAAATACAAGCAAAGGATTGCTCAGTACTATAACTCCAAAGTTAGAGGTACGTATTTTAAAGAAGGCGATTTACTTCTGAGGCGAAATGATGCTAGCAATCAAGGTCCCATTGGAAAGCTAGACCCAAATTGGGAAGTTCCTTATAAAATTATCAAAGTGCATGGGAAAGGATCTTATCAACTAGCTAATGCCTCTGGAAAAACAATTCCTAGATGTTGGAATGATGTTCACCTAAGGAAATTTTTTCCTTAGGATAATTTTATTTCCTTGAGTAATGCGACGTTGAATTATTATTCCCCTTTTAACTTTGTGATTATACGTGTGAATATTTTTAACTTGTGTTGGAACAAGGAATTAAAGACAGGATGCTTGATTATAAGTAAACTTGCAACGCAAGAGAATTCTGGGCAGAAGACCCGATTAACAAACATAAGTATTAAACTTGCAAAAGAAGAGAAGTCAAGCGAAGAATCCCAAAAACGAAATATAAATGCCAAACTTACGATTGCAAGGGTATTACAAGTAAGGCCCACTTGAAAATATAAGTGCCAAACTTGCACCATAAGGGCATTTTAGGCGAGGACCCACTTAAAAGATAAGTGCCAAACTTGCAGCATGGGCATCTGGCGTAAATCCTAAGCAAAAACTCAAGTGTAAAACTTGCAAGAATGTTTTGAGCTATGCACACGATTAAAATATATTGAACTTGCAAAGGTGCAAGAATATTCTATGTAGAGGACATTAATGTCCTAGATATTTAACTAACAAGGCATTTCAGGCAAAGATATTCTATAAACATAAAGAAGCTAAGGTAAATAATCCTAACTTCTTTGCAACCAAAGAGATAAACACTCTAAGCCTCAAAAAGATTCAAATTCGGATATGTCAAATGATCAAAAGTCGAATGAGTATAAGTTATTACATTAAAGGTCGCTCAAAAGTTACAAACAAAATCAAAGGTTTCAAGATAATATATCAACTAAGAGGGTGGAGTAACATGAAGGTTGAGCGAGACGGAGTTGTAGAAGGTTGAGCAAACTTCTTCTTGGCATACTTGCGGATAATGTCTTCTCCACTCTTATATTCATCATATCGCTTAGTGAAGATTTCGCCCGCTTTCTTGTCATACAACCTATGATTAGGCAGAGTGCTAATCACCAAGTCAGCAGGTTTGGCTTCATCAACACCAAGTGTGTACCCTCTGCGCAGAACGGGAGCCAATATGATCTCGATTTCCTCATAGGTCTCAGGAGCAGCTTTATATCCTGCAACGACCTTCTGGATGACATTCTGAGCAGGAGTCTCTTCCATCTGCTTCACAGTCTCATCAAAATCATCCTTCATCTTCCTCACTGTGGCAAAATGCTGTTGATGCTCCTCAGTCATTTTCTTCAGCTGCTCATCTCTGAGTTTTATTTGCTCTTCCTGGGTAAAAATCAGACCCTCGGCTTTAGCAAGATGGGCTTTCAGTTGTTCAATCTCCTAGCGAGCAACAACCTCTGAGGACTCCAAACTAGCCACCTTAGCATTAGCCTCGTCCATGAGAGCAACTTTCTGTTGCAGGGCAGAAATGTCCCTAGCCATGCTAGCGGTTTTCTTATGCAACGCTTTACCCAGGCGGTAGCACTGCAAAAGAAAAAATCTTAGAAGATAGAAATTAAAGGAAAAATGAAAGCCTTCACAAAACCACTTACAGAATCAGCAAAGTCATCAGCAGACATGTCCTCAAAGTTGAAGGAAGAATCACTTGCAGAACTACCAGAGGAGGTGGACCTGTGCCTCTTTTTCTGTCTTTGGGAAACGGTCCTGAGAGGCACAACATTCAAGCCAGTAATCTGACCATTGGGGAGATCCTCTTCAACAGACAGGTCCACAGGGTTGGTGGTGCTCAGAATGTTCTGGTCAGAAGGAATGGTAGTAGGAATAGTTTCCTGAACAGCATTTCCAGAGTCAATGCTAACCTCCACAGCTTCTTGCTGGCCAGAAACCTCACCACCTTCAGGAATAACAGACAAGGTCCGTTCAGAATCTTCTGGCCCTCGTTGCGTTTCCTCCTCCTCGTCAACGTCAATGTTCATCAAATCATCCACATTGGCAACTACGAAGATAAAGAATAATCAAGATATATTCAAAACAAAAGCAGAAAGTAAAGTCAAACATACATTTTCGGTATTGTTCCTTGGTAAATTCTACATAGCCAGTAGGCCCCACAGTGAGAAGCTGGGCAGCATCCACCAATGCAGAGCTGATAGTACTTAAAGTCAAAGTGATTTTATTGCTGGAAAGATACTTAACCAGAGTCGCATCTATGTGGTCCTCCAGTTTATCCTTCATGGAAGAAGTATTCCAGTGACCCAGATTTGCCTCAGTGTTGTGCTTCACAAAGAAGAAACGCTCTGACCATTTCTTCTTGGTCTTATCTTTACTGGACAGGGGGATGATATGGCCTAACTTACCGGATCTACGACAAAAGAGATACCATCCTCCACTACCCTGTGTCAATTTACACCGGTAAAAGTTCCTAAACAGTTTTACAGAAAAAAGTGTGGTGTTCAGGAGACACCAAATCATGAAGCCTATAAGGAATTTGACGATGTTGGGGTGTATCTAACCAACCCCCAATTTGTAGTACTTCATTACCTCAATGTATCCAGGAGAAAGAGGAAATCTTAACCCACTACGGTCGATCAAGATATACGTCGCGAGAAACTCATGGGGGATTGTAAGCATACTCAGTGGACTTGGGGAGCAGAACTTAAAAAGGTACATTGTCAATCTTGTAGGTTTTTAATAGACTGGCCATTTCAGTTTTGGTCATTTTACTAGAGACACCATGGCAAGCCATTATTGCCTTGGTTTTATCAAATCGATTGATCTCTTTCTTTAAAGTGTTTAAAAATGCGGTGTGATCTTCTGGATATTGATTGACAATGGAAGTAGGAGTAAAAATCCCAGGGGGGAAGAAGATAAGAAGGCAAAAGACACAGAGGATTATCCCCCAAAAGTGGAGGTATTTCTCAAATCAATCGAAGAGGACGGATGACGATGTTTATCACAGTCTCAGGAATAGGAATGGGATTAGAGGAACTCACTTCCTCACTCTCTAAGGCAATCGAGATTTTTTCTGGCGATTCAAACAACTTTTCTACAGAATCACTAGAAGCTGTATCGGCTCTCAAACTCATGAACGAAATAAAAATTCAAAGAAGTAGAAGAATAACACAGAAATGAGACTTACTTGTAACTGCTGAAGTGCTAGTCCAAAGGTTTGATATAGTAGTGTTGTTTGACAAGAGGGGTGATTGTATGACAAGAAGTGGATACGACGCAAGGGTTCGATTCACAGTTATAATAATGACCAGGTGTGACTTGGCCTCGTTTCACGATATAATAATAACAGAAGTTAAAGCGTTTCATACTAAGGCGGCTGTGAAGCAGTCCACCCTAGTCTGGGGGGACTTATGATGATAGGTGGACCCATTGGGCCGGGTTATCCATAATTGGGCCAGGACCAAATTTAGACAATCAGGATAATGGATTGGTAAGGCAGAACCGCAAGTGCTGACCAGAATAGTTAGAGGAGCAGGGCTCCATCATGCGCTGCGCAGAAATATCTCTAGACAAAGCGATCGGTTGCGCAGAAGTATCTCTAGACAGAATGCTCGGCTAGACGCAACGAAGACCGAGTCAGCATCATTTCAACCGCTTATAGACGTGGGTAGACCCCACGACCAATAATGTACAGAGATAACTGGTGATAACTTCCCATCACGCAAGGGAGATAATCACGATCTATTGCTACAAAAGGAACACCCTGAACTACGATGGGGACTTGATTCCAGTTTACGACTTAAATTGGATACGAGGCGCCTCTCTCAAGAGTTCACCCAAAATTATACCCAAATCTCATTGTTCTTATATTATTTTCCTAATTAAATTACCCAATTACCCGATTGTAATATTCAAACCACATCAATTACCGATGTGGGAATCAATCAATTCACAAATTTCACAATTGGGCTTTGACCTAATTAACACCTAATTATAATAATGATCCGATATCCCCTGATATATGGCCTAGTAATGAAGAAATGGGGTGTTATAATGACAAATTGACCCTGGTCTGGAGGTCAACGGTTCGATTCCCCGTAAAAGGATTGATTTTCGATTGATAACACCCTTCAGCCGATGGGAATCAAGCAAAGCCCTCGACTCAATTCTAAGTTACTGATCAACCTCTCTCACATTCCTATGGGATCGGGGATGGGAGGCACTCTGGTTAGGGTTTAACCATTTTATAATAATGATCTGATGGCTCTTTTGTGAGCGCCATGTTTACGATTTCGGGTTGCACCTATATGAACGGACCTATACATTTACTTAGATGTATTCCCTCCGTTCCTATTTAAAGAATCACGCGACAATTAAATAGAAATAGAGGAATACTAAATTATTATGAGTATTTCGGGCATCTGTGATTGATCTACTAAGAAGTACTAAATCACTTTAATATCGCCCACTTGTCGACTACAAGTAGAATGGGATTGAAAAAATTATGGCTATCTACATTTCGAGCCAGAGTTGACTTGTATATATACTAAATTATTAGGTTAGGTAAACCATGCAATCATCAAACTCCATTATTTAATACTGTAAACCAAAATTGATCCCTTTCGACAGGGCTAGTTTTGATTAGTTCATGTATGTCACTATTTAAATATATTAAACATCCAACTAAACTTCAACAGATCGTTGGGAATCCTATGTGCAAGTAGTAGTATATATTTTCTTATGATTCTGCATGCGGTTGTTTGTCGAGTAGACTTTGAATATTGAAGAAGAAAAATAGGCTCTTTCCACTCTACTACCTCCATCTTTCAAATATTGTCGTTTTCTGAAATATATTAAAGCTTCAATTCACTTTAATTTGCTGCAAGTGTTGTTTAGCTGAAGAAAACGAGGATGGAATTCATGGACTGTTTCAATGGAATATCCGGGAATTCGGGTTTTCATGGGATAATAGGAAATGGGAATAATTCAACACCTGCGTCATTGATCTTGGATAGTGAGAGAGGAGAATTAGTGAGGGCTCTGCTTAGGCCAGGGCAAAAGGGGTTACTGCAGAGAAGGCATTGAATGCTTTGAGGAATCATAGTGAAGCAGAGAGGAGAAGAAGAGAGAGAATTAATGGCCATTTAACTACCCTTCGCAGCCTAATCCCAGGGACAACTAAGGTAAAAAAATTTGCTTCATTTATTCGAATCAAATAGGTAAATTATGGGCTTGCTTGTTGTCCAAAATGGGACATTGAATTTGGTAATGATTTTTTTGTAGCGTGAGCAGTCATGAACTATGTAGTATGCATCTTGTTTGTCTCACCTTTGTTCTTTTATTTGTCTCTTTAAATTTTTTATCACCTCTTACCGAGACATCCGCCACTGGGCGTGAGTCTGTAATACTAAATTAAGCTTAATTTGGTTGCAGATGGACAAAGCAGCATTACTAGCTGAAGTTATTAGTCATTTAAGAGAAATGAGAAAGAATGCATCTGAAGCTGCTAAAGGAATGCTTGTCCCAACTGACACCGATGAAGTAATCGAGAGCAACAAACAGACACAGACACGCATACAGCACACGCCTTCTGTGGAGGCTAATTCTATAACCATTAGAGCATTTTTATGCTGTGATTACAAGCATGAGTTGATAAATGATTTAAAACAAGCACTTGAAAATCTCCCATTGATGAAAACACTGAGGGCTGAGATTGCAACATTAGAAGATAGGATGGTGAATGTTTTCGTAATAACAGCAAGAAGTAGTAGTAGTAGTAGTAGTGATGAAGGAAAAATTGTAGATAATCATGAAGCATGCCAGCTTCTCGTAAGTTCTGTTCGTCAAGCATTGATGTCGGTGCTTGACAAGTTCTATGCATCAGAAGATTTTTCATCAAGGAATGCTCTTGCAAGCAAGAGGCGTCGAGTTTCTTTTTACAGCTCACCAACTTCTTCTTCTCTAGGAAGCTTCTGGTAAAAACTAGAAATGATGTGGGCTGTTATTCATATATATATGTAGTCTTTTGTGTTACTTAATATTGCATTTATGATGTGGTGGCATATGCCTTGGCATATGCATCTTCTGCTTTCACAGAAGAAACAGATGTATATGTAATTGCATATGCCATCTTCTACTCTTGCAACATGAATTATGAATAAAAAGATTGCAGTTACATGTTTATTTATTTATTTTCCTTTTTTTATATGTGGTATCCCATTAATTTCACATGCTTTTTCTCCTCCAGATCCACAACACCTTGGACAAACTTAATAAATGGATTACAAGTCATCGATTGATGTATGATGTTCAAAAGGTAGTAAAAAAGCCTTTCAATAAAAAGGTAGTAAAAGAAAATAATCAAAACAATTTAGGCAAATCTCAGTGAAGTAATTTGGTATCACTGACACCCGGAAGGGGATTGGATCCCCGGCCGTATCCAATTTCAAGTGATTATTGTGGATCCCCTGCCGCATGTTTCACTTTATTTTTATTTTTATTTAGCTAACTGCCCCAAAGAAAATAAAAACCGGTTGACATTGTTGCAAATTTTTTTTTCTTTTTGACAACACGTAATGACTTTGTTATTTGCTTTCATTTTGTTTTATGGAAAATGATTTTGGTATCGAGATTCTGTGTCCTTATCTCCCGAATTTTTTGATTTTGTGGTCCAGAATTTTTGTGTTATTTTGCTTTCTTTTTAAGTGTTAAAATGCGTGGTTATAAAGATTGTGCGAATTATTTCTCGTATAAAATCTGTGTTTAAATCAATATCCTTGTTTTATTTATGAATCAAATACTATATGGATATATCTCATAACATGACAGGAATACGGTGACATATTTAATTTTAAAATTTAAATACACGACACATCAAATGATGATAACAATTATTTTTTGCAAATTAAATGATGATAATAAGATAAATAAGATATAGCACTTTTCAAATTATAATTCAGGTTCAACACCATTTGCTATTGAAATTTGCATGCAACTTATTTTGTCTTTAAACATTTCTCCGGAAAAAAATGAAAAGGAAAAATAAAAGTTTGCGTTAATGAGTGTCGAATCTTGTGTGTAATAATGTATATAAAAATAATGATCGTTATAATTATTTAAGCCTTTTCTAAGAAAAATTATTTATGTAAGCCGACACATCTCAAGGCGAATCGTGCAAGATAAACGTAGAAAACTGCACACGACATTCGAATTGAAATGTCGGTACTTTTTAAATAAAAACTAAACAATGTCGATTATCATCTAATATATAAAGAAAAATCACACTGACACCAAATTCCCATGTAAAAATTTAAAAATCATCGACGCTACTGAAGTTGACCATGTTTAATTTGTTAACAACACTTGTCACTTAATCTAAATATATTAAGTGATATTTACTCTGAAATATGTTTGATAATTATTTTATAAAACCACTTAATAATATATGTTAGTGTGTTTGAATTGTCTTAACAACTTTTAGATGATTTGAGTCTGACTTCATGAAATTAGACAATCATATTTTTTGTTTCTTATATGTTGTATATATATATATATATATATATATATATATATATATATATATATATATATATATATATATATATATCAAGTTGTTAATATGTGCCAGTACCATATAGCATTAATTTATATTATACCGTTGAATTATGTGTGTCGACGTATTTATGTCGTGTCGTGCAATCTATATTTATATTTTAGAGTGAATAGCCGCAAATTGACCCGTTTTCACTCTATTACCCGAGCCAATCCTGGGAAAAAAAAAGGTAAAGAAAAAATATTCCCAAAAAACACACGATGCTGCTTCAAAACAATTGCCTCCACTACTAGTGTGCCCGAATCAAATTCAATTGAGGGAGTTAAAATTAAATAGGAAAATGAGGTTCAAAGATCTTTTATCAAAGCTCTGTTCTACAATTTATCAATCAAAGCAATTAAACCTGTTCCATGGTTTTGTTTCCACCACATCGATTTTTATGCGTAAAGCATGTTTCTACCAGATTGCAGGGATATACAGATCTCATTTATGTTTCCAAACCAACTGTAATGTAAGTGACTGTTTTAAAATGTTTATGAATTATATGAGAGATAGATGATGAATTGTGGCTGCTTTGTTGATAAAGCGCATACTTTGAGTCTTGCAGGGATGGCTCAATTCTGATCCTCTGAGCTTTTATCAAAGCTCTGTTCTACGATTTATCAATCAAAGCAATTAAACCTGTTCCATGGTTATGTTTCCACCATATCGATTTTTATGCGTAAAGCATGTTTCTACCAGATTGATCTCCTTTATGTTTCCAAACCAACTGTAAGTGACTTTTAATTATTCTGTTTATGAATTATATGAGAGATAGATGATGAATTGTGGCTGCTTTGTTGATAAATCGCATACTTTGAGTCTTGCAGGGATGGCTCAATTCTGATCCATTGATGCTAGCAAAAGCTATGGTTTGATGAAAGGAGAATTTTGATTCGATCCTTGAGCAATAAAAAATGTTTCAACCAGATCTCAAGAATAGATTTGTTTCAACCAGGACGCAGATGGTGCAAATCTCTCTATTTTATTTATGAATTTTATGAGAGAGGGGCAGATGTGGAGCAAATTTATGCAAACAGGTAAAAAAACAATCGGAGAACTGCAGAAGCAAACATATTTTTTTATTATGAGAATTGATTTTTAGATCTTTGCTATATTAACGATCTATTTGATTTTATTCTTATTGCAGGTACTAATGATTTTTAGATCATTTTATACATTCCCCGTTGCTATTACTACCACAACATAGCATAGCATTTTAGGATGAAAACATTTTTCTTCAGCGGCTCACGTTAATACAAGGAGCTCTCCAATCCGGCGGTTGATCGGCATGTACAGTTGGGCATCAAGCTAGATAACGGCAGACAGTCACGGTTCGGTGCAACTCGAGGTAGATTTAAGCTGATTTTTAATGAGAGTTGTTACAATTAACCTTTGCAAGACACAATTATTCGAATTTTTTACAGAACTTTTTTACCGACAAAATTATCTTTCAATTTGCATTCACATCGTGAAAAAGCCATTGCAGCTTGGAGACTACCTCGCGGAGCAATCAAGTCGCAAATCGGTGTGTTGATTTTTTTTCTCTATACATTTTATCATGGTCTTAATGACGATATAAAGAGTGTTCGTGCAATGTTCAATAATTTCACTCATGTGTGTTAGCCCATGTTTGGAACTGCTGTTAGTTATTTCTTATTTTTTAGGATTGTTTTTGGTTTATATACTTTTCGTTGCATATGAATTCCTGAAAATATTTTTATGTTTATTTGTTATTTTTATAACTGAATTCTACAATTTGAGCTACCTAAAGATGCTTTTAAGTGTGAACCGGGATAAAATTGAGAAAGTGACGTCTGTATTGCGGCAGTCAACATAAAAGAACTCAGAGTGTGCTGCAAATATGAAACACCAACGCAGCCTTGAGTTGGAAGATTCAAGATTTGTTGAATGTTTTGCGTTTGAAAGCAGAGGAATATGAAAAGACAGCCATCCATTTATAGCTACTTCTTGCTACACAGAAGTCAGCTAGAGAGAAGAAATATCAAGATAGTGAGGCAGTGTTGAATGTTAGTGTTTCAATTTTCCATCTTGGGGAGTTTTTGTTTCATTCCAAAAACCTAAATATGCACTTTTGATTTGAAATTTATTGGTGTTTCTCATTTCTAACAATTTCTTATTCAATGGGCCTTTAATGGCTCCAATTACTATGAGGCTAGAAGTCTAATATAGTAGTTGTTAAAATCGGTTCATATGCGGCGTTGGTTGCAGTTTGGTATTTAAAGCGTTAGACGTAAAATTTACTTGGTTTACGTATTTTTTGTGGTTTTTGGCCAATAAATTAATATCTAAGGGTTCTGTATTGCTTACGTGTTAGAGTATTGAGTTTGGATTTCTTACATTTTGTTGCAATGTTGTTAGTATTCTATTTGTTCATTTCAGCAGTATTATGTTCTCATATAGGTTTGACATAGGTTACATATATCTGTCCGTTTCAGCAGTATTATGTTCTTCTTTTCCTTTTTTCTATTTTTTTAATGATCATGAATAATCCCTCTTTACTCTTATTTAGGATAATCAAATTGGTTTGTCCTATTTTGCAGGATCAAGACTTCATCTTTGAGCAAATCGAAAGGGAGGCATCAGGGCATACTAAACATGGTAATCCTTTTTGATTTTTCATATTGATTGAATTTTTATGGTTGTGTATATACTTTTTGAGATTATCATGATGAGCTTCGATCACAATTTACCAATCTTAAAGTCTGCAAGCATGAACAATTTTTTCTTCGACTATGCACATGAATTGACAAATTAATTATGTGCAAATTAAATGCAGTGGCAACTTGAAATTCAACTGTTTTGGGTAAGCTTTGTTTAGAAACATATCCGGAAGTGTGATACTTTATATATTTTATTATGGTAACCCAGATTAAATAGTTTCTTCCCTATAGGTTGGTTGATGATGTTGCTCCTGCTGTTGATGACCTTTTCTACATGCTGTAGATTTCGGAGAGATGATGATGATGATAATAATAATTATTATTATTAGTCATCTATTTAGTATCTTCTCTTTATTAATTACGCAAGATCTGGCCGGCCATTTTTGTCGCCTACCGTCGGTCCTTTTCTTTATTTATTTTTTCATCTGGATGTTGTGAAACGGCGTAGTTTTACTATCTTAATATACACAAACCGCTTCCTTCTCTAATGGCTGCTTTGAACTTCCACTTCTCCCACTTTGGATCCATTTAATTGGCTCAAAATCCACTAACCTCATCACCGACTAAGTCCGCAGTCCGATAAATCCATGGACCACCTCTTCATGGAGATTTATTTGATTTCTTTCTCCATCGGGATATTGAAGCGGAGACAACGGTGGGTCCGAGTGTTTGTGTGGTTTCTCTGCACTGGTTTGTGTGGTTTCTCTTTGCCGACCACTTTTTCAAAGTACTATATATTGGGGTCCATGTGAGAGGGTTGAAGTTTTTCCTGAAACATATTTCCAATCGACCACCTTCTAAGAAATCCGCTACCTGCAATCGTGAAAGCCAGACGGAGGAGAGTTCTTGCACTCAATAGACTCTATCCATTTGTAAAGTCCGCATTCTATTGTTGTTATTTCTTTCACGAGATTGTGTAATTTTTGTTTTGCCGTTGTCGCCATTTCGTAGTAATAAAATTCTGTCACCGTGGCCTTCTTCACGGCTCCATTCCGATACGCCTTGGGCTATTTCTTCTCGTGCAAGGTTGCTTTTTTGGGGTTTACTCTATTGCATGTGTTGTTTGGGAGTTCCAACCCACTTTATTGTTGTAAGAATCTCCTTGCTTTTAGATAGTAGTTATGTAGAGCTCCCAAATGGTTCATATGCATACTTATCTATATTAATGTTAAAGCCGATTACTTTATTTCCATTTTTACAGTGCCCTTCAATTTCTTATTAGGAGAGGGCGAAAAAGCTCACAAATGGTTCGAGCAACTTTGATTGTGCCACTTTGATTGTTTTGGTTGTGATGATATTTGATTTTGATTTTGTTTCCATGATGACGGTTTCGCGCTATTTGAGAATACTGACCCATAACTTGGCGAGGCAAACACCCGGATGTTTTGTCGGCATCTTGCATCGCGAGCAATCTGGCGTTTGCGACCATGGCGGAGTCTTCTTCTCTTTGCATGTATAATCTCCGATCCGAGCCTCGTTCTTTATTCTTCCTTTAGTATGCCTTTATTATTTATGCACAATGGGACGGCGAATCTTGTCGTTTTATCTATACTCTAAGCTATTTCCCATTTTCGATCATTTACAAAAGTATTCAGACTTGTTTGAAGGAATCGGCCATAGATGATGAGCCTTTTTCGGACATGAATTGGGTTTTAATAATCTGCAGTGTAAGTTGTTGTAAGAATCTCCTTGCTTTTAGATAGTAGTTATGTAGAGCTCACAAATGGTTCAAATGCATACTTATCTATATTAATGTTAAAGCCGTATTACTTTATTTCCATTTTTACAGTCCTTCAATTTCTTATTGGGAGAGAGAAACAAAAGCTCACAAATGGTTCAGTAACGTTGATTGTGCCAAATTTGATTGTTTTGGCTTTGATGATATTTGATTTTGATTTTGTTTTCCATGCCGACGGTTTCACAATTGAGAATACTCCACCACTTTAACTGGCGAGGCAAACACCCAGATTGTTTCGTCGTCTTTTGCATCGCGAGCAATCAAGGGCGTGTGAAGCCATGGCGGAGTCTTCTTCTCTTTTGAATGTATAATCTCTCGATCCGAGCCTTGTTTTTCATCATGTTTTCCTTCAATTGGTGGGAATCCACTCAAACCGTTATTTCAAAGAATAAGTTGATTTTAAGGTTATTTATCATTTCATTTTAATTTGTTTTTGAAGTTTTAAGCTCACTATATCAATTTAGTTGTAAATCAACAAATTATTCACAGAGTGTTCGCAGTACATGGTATGTTGGTGGAAAATCGCCGTATGATAGTTTGGCTCTTTCGCATTCGGTTGTGTTTGTAAGTTTTGAATCTACCTCAAGAGTGAAGCGTAAACTAAGGTAGGTCTTTTTTCATTGTGTTTTTCATCGATATGTTAGCCGATCATTCATTGTTTCTATTTGATTGAATCTCTGCTCTCCGGTCTTTCTAATTTTCTTATCTTTGTTCGAATCGTTGAATTACCCTACCTTGAACTAGTCATTAATGGTTTAATGATTAAAGGGGTGCAAATCCACCCAATTTAAGGTGCATAACATATGGTTATTTTCTTGAGATCATCAGTACTTGCAACCAATAACGTAATAAACTCTCATTATTACTCAAGAATAAGGTGAAAGTGGTTTCTTTGCTATTTTGTTAGTGTGTTCTTTGTGGTACATGTATGCGAATACATGGGCGAATCTTGACCAAACTTGTTCAATATTAGTAGCATATTTCGATTTTCTCGAATTGGCATACAAGAAAATTGTATCATGGGTGTCGATTCTAATTCTTAACTTCTGTGGAGGGTCATGATATTCGTACTTTCTCGGGTTTGGTCGATCCTCCGCCTTGATAAGGTAATTCTGTTTTCCTGGATTTCTTATGTGTAAATGGATCGCTGATGTATTGTATCAAATCTTTAATTGAATTACTACTAGACTTCGAGAAGAAAGAGGCATATATATATATAACGTTATTGTTTGAGAAATTCTTGAGAAATCCTGTACCGAGTCCTTATCCGGAAAGAACGCCCGGCACGCATATATTTTTCTCTTTAATAAATCAAAGAAGTATATATACGTAAGCCTACGTCATCATACATTAATATCACAAGCAAAGCGGAAGACTTAAAAGGACAACTCGGGAATGTCAAACGACAAACAAAACGGATCGATCAAAGTTCCAAATCACATCTAAGAACATCCTCAAAAGAAACAACAGAATTAAATGTTGTTTAAACTATTACAATCCCAAATAAAAAGATAAAACGGAAATATAAAAGTCTAGCGGCATCTCAAACGTTAAACGTTTACAACTCCAAGGTATTATTGAACAATGAAAATTAAAATAAACTTTATCTCGACCTCCAAGCTCAAACGTCTGCATCTTGACTATCATTATAGCCAAACTCATCTACCTGCCAATCTTCTCGGGGTGGGGTACAATAAAGAAAAAGGGTAAGTACATTTTGTCTTTCGAGAAGTGTAGTAGAAAAGCGATTCTGCACAACATAGCATATCATACATAACAAGATAAGTTCTACAATCTCTACCACGTAGGTTGCATTGAGATACACTCCCCTCTTCTAGATCTTCTAGCACCCTCACGAGCGATTATCTATGTTACATTGTAATTCAAGGACACAATGCCCGAATGATGGGTATGCACCGGGACATAATCAACACCTCATATAAGGCACGGATGGTTCCGTGTGGAACATTTCCCAAAACCGAATATTGTCCGTTACGTATGAGAAATGATTCCATGCTCACGAATCATAAATGTGCCTCATCAAGAATTACAACGTTTTAGCTTTTAGACTCATCACATATGTTTATTACGTAGTTAATCTAACCACCTAAGTTCATTCCACTTAAAAGGCTTCCTGGGACTTCTAGCGCAGGCATCCGATTACACTACTTAAAGACGTTGTAAAAGCGTCAAAGACTACTAAACCAATGACCCCATGAGTCTAAACAACCGCCTTCCAGGCTACCACCTTCTCCCCTGAGGAGGCCTCCGGTTGTGGCGATTGATCTTTAAGACTGACTGCTTCAAGTCGGAAGTTTCAAACACCTTCCAATTAATGCCTCAAAAGACATACATCCCAAACCACAAACACATTGTACACAATTATTATCTAAACAAGGTAAATAATATCACATCGTATAATATTCGCGGGTGCTGTTGCATAATATTATTATTATTATTATTATCATAAAAAAAACAGAGAACATAAGTAGTTCTCTTATTCCTTTTTCCTTCTCTTGACCACGGAAATAGCAGACATGCTCTAGCTTTTTTTTATTATTATAATTATCCATATTATACATTTGACAGCAACTAGAAAAAAAAAAATATAAAGGTACATAGAATGTTTCCCTTCTTCTTTCCTTAACCATTCAAAAGCATGAACCTGTCGACTTTTTTTTTTGACATTACTTTCCTTCTCAACCAAAATAAATCAGAGAAGTAAAAGCACTAACAGTCAGCAAAACTAAAATATATTAAATAGCAGAAACTATATAAAAATAAAAATAACTAGCGTCAACAATAACATCATCAAATGTGGTTAAACACCAAAATTCGTTTAAAACACCCTTCACCTATGATTCTTCGTAAAAGATCCAAAACTCAAAAGAATCAAAGAGCAGCCTTGAATCCTTGCTTCCACTACTGAATTCTACAAATTAAAGACACCAACTACGATCACTAAACAGTTTTAAGGCATCTAAAAACACTAAAATGCCAAGAAACGATCTCTAATAAAAATCGGTGCTAAATACGATCACTTACCAAATCGATGATCTTAGGATCAAAAGAAAGCTTGCGATGAGACGATCAATTTTCTCTACTGAGGTCTGCACAAATTATCAACCTTTAAGCCTCGAATTTGAATTACGGTGCCCGAACTCTTTTTTTTTTTCTCATGCGACGACCTCCCAAATTTTTCCAGAAAAAGACGTGATGGAAAAATACTAGAAATTAGGTAACAATTTCTTTTATGACCAAAAAAATGCAATTCTCTTAATTATAATACTTAATTCCTTTTAATTAAATCCCTTTTGTTAATACTTTGGTTAGGAATAAAATAGGAAAAAATAATAAAATTCCCATTTTACTCTTTTACCCTTCTCGAATTTTCGGGTATTACATCCTTCCTTTAAGAAAAGTTTCGTCCTCGGCCCGAACGCATACTGGAAGGTTCTTGAAGTCCGGGAACTCAACAATCATGTCATCTTCTTTCTCCCATGTTGCCTCTTCTGGTGTATGATTACTCCATTGAACCAACACTAGTTGAACATCTTCACCCTTGGCTTGCTTTACTTTCCGTTCCAAGATACAAACTGTTCTTCTTTGTAAGTTAGGTTCTCTTCAACCATTTCAAGGTCAACGTTTGCCTCGGCGTCAACACCAGTCAAACATTTCTTAAGCATTGACACATGGAACACATTGTGGACTCTTGACAATGATTACAGTAACTCCAACGATAAGCTAAAGGTCCCACTTTAGCTAAGATCACAAAGGTCCTACATATCTGGGGCACAACTTGCCGCCTTCATCCCAAACCGTCTCACTCCTCTCATCGGTGATGCCTTGAGGTACACTCTATCCCGACCTCAAACTCCAACGGTCTTCTTCTCTCACATCTCGCCCAACTCTTCGCTGTCTTTGAGCCACTTTCAGATTCCGACGAACTACCTCAATCTTCTCCTTAGCTTGTTGTATCAACTCTGGCCCCGTTATCTGCTTCTCCCCAACTTCATCCCAAAACACTGGTGTCCTGCACTTTCTTCCATATAAAGCCTCAAACGGTGGCATCTTGATGCTTGCATGGTAGCTATTATTGTATGCAAACTCCGCCACTGGGAGGTACTCATCCCATGAGCCCCTACCTCTAAGGCACATGCTCTCAACATGTCCTCGAGTCTCAATCGCCCTTTCGGTATCCGTCCGTCATGGGGATGAAACGCCAGTACTCAAATCTAACTTGGTCCCAAATCGCTTCAAGACTCATCCAAAATCTGCTAACAAACCGACTATCCCTGTCTGATACGATAGAAACCGGAACTCCGTGAAGCTTCACAATATTGTGCAAATAAAGTGTAGCTAACTTCTTCAATGTCATTTTCTCATTTACTGGCAAGAAATGCACAGACTTAGTCAACTGATCGACTATTACCCAAATCTTATCAAAACCGGTTCTAGTCTTGGGTAAACCACCGACAAAATCCATAGTGATCTTCTCCCACTTCCATTCGGGAATCTCTAAAGGTTTTAACAATCCTGCTGGTCTTCTATGCTCAGCCTTCACTCGCTGGCACGTATCACATCTGGCCACAAACTCTGCTATCTCAACTTTCATTGATGGCCACCGTAATAATTGCTTCAGCTCTTTATACATCTTGTTTGCTCCAGGATGAACTGCAAACGCAACTTTATGGGCTTCATCCATAACCATATTCCTTAAGTTGTCCACGAGGAACACACACCTATTTTGATACCAAAGGTTACCGTCAGTACTTCAACTCATAGCCACTGGCTGGCTTCATCTTGGCAACTCTCTTGTAGTCAACCATAACCGGGTCTTCATCTTGCTTCCTCTGAATCTCAACAACCAACTCTGAATTGGCGATCAACGGTGCAAAACAACCAACCTCTTCATGTGGACCGATATCCTGAATTGTCAAGCTCTCTAACTGATCAACAACATCCGGAACGCTGATAAGCGAACTCACTGGTCTCCTGCTTAAGGCGTCTGCTACAACATTCGCCTTTCCTGGATGATATTGAATATCAAGGTCGTAGTCCTTAACATACTCAACCAACGCCTTTGTCTCATATTCACCGCTTTCTTTGCTTAATGAAGTACTTAAGGCTATGATGGTCGGTGAAAATACGAGCCTTGACTCCATACAAGTAATGTCTCCAGGTCTTCAACGCAAAGACAACTGCTGCTAACTCAAGATCATGCGTCGGATAATTCTTCTCATGAATCTTCAACTGCCTTGACGCATATGCTATAACCTTTCCATTCTGAGATAACACACAACCAAGACCTTGACCCGAAGCATCAGTGTAAACATCATAACTGTCAAACACTTCTGGAAGAGTCAATCACGGTCTGTGGTTAATCTCTCCTTAAGAATCTGAAACGCTTCTTCACACTCCTTAGTCCATTCATACTTTACTCCTTTTCGAGTGAGACTTGTAAGTGGTGCTTGCAATTCTTGAGAAATCACAGTACAAAACGTCGAGAAGAAAGAGGCATATATATATATATATATATATATATATATATATATATATATATATATATATGCATTGCTTTCTTGCTTTACAATATATGTCATGCATTGTTTATGTATGTTACTCGGATCATGTGTTGTCTAATTGATACTAATATGATATCCACAAATTGGATGAATCATATACCTCTAGACCTGCTATCATATGCAGAGTCCCTTGCTTCTTCCTTTTTCTTTTTTCTTTTTTTTCTTTTTGAGTGGCTAGCATGTGAATTTTTACATACCACTCATTTAATGATGTGATAAAATCTTAATCTATTGCTTTGTATGCTTCATGGATATTTGAAGGCTTTTAAGCTTGATGCTGCAACCTCTGCGCTGTATTGACATTGAATATTTACTTTGCAGATTTGACAAAGAACCAGCCTAACGACAAGTAACAGAAGCCTGAGACGGAAGTTGTTTTTCTCTTTTGGATGTTCATCAAACGCATGTGCATCTCAGTTTTTGGCTGGTTTCTTAGCTCTCTGCAGTTTTGTTTTGTTGCTGATACTTTGGAGTACTTAGTGGTGTTTCTGGTGCTGCTTTTGTGTTTGGGATCCTTTGGCTGTATATTTAGAGCTTTTACTATTTGTTTTTATTTTTTACATTTAACCCACAAAAAAACCAAGAATGCTTAAATATCATAGTTGATTATTGAAGAAAATGATTACGTTTTTATGTTATTAATGATTTTATTCATTTATTTTTGGTGTTTCATTTAAGGTACTACTGGGGTTTCTTGATTTTGCGCATTATGATATCTGCGAATGTGACATTTTTTCGGTGAATCATTATCATCACATCTGCTTAATAATAATCCTGTTACGTTTTTTATATTTTTAATGATTCACAGTTTGGGAATGTGTCTCAAATATGGGCAACCAGAGAACAAATACAGAATGGTTAAAAACATATTTCAATTCGAATGGTATTTCATTTTGTTCAATGCATCTGGGTGTTTCTTCTGCAGTGTTGGAGCTTGTGGGTATTATTTCTTCCATTGTTGGTGGGTTTATTTGCCACAACAGTTGACTTGCAGAGATCGGTAAATGAATTAGGTTGCATTTTCTTTTCATTTCTGTTTGGGTTTGCAGGAGAGTTTTTGATTCCTTTTATTTATTTGTTGACACATATATCCGACAATGGTTTTCTGTAACAACTATTACCTTAAGGTTTCCGTTTTCTATAACAAGAAGCGATTTTGTTGCGCTTTTTGGGCATGATATCCCTTTCATTTTTTTGGGTGGCACTACTTTTACAACTCGCCAACAGCGCCTACAGATCGGGAAACCCAAAAAAAAACTTCCGCAAGAACAGGATGGAAAAAAAAAAAAGCCGTCGCGAAGCGAGGGCATTTCAGTGCAGCAGCGCACTGGAGCCAACTAGTATTATTATTATTATTTTGTGCGTGTGTTTGTCTAAGTACTTTTTCTTTGTTGTTAAGTGTCATTAATAGGGAAATTGTCGTTTTAAAGTGGGGTAAATAAAATGTAATCTTTTTGGACTATTTTTGGCTCTATTAATTTTAATATTCTCATGAGTATTGCTCTTACTTTAAATGTTGTGGGTTTTGGCAGAGTGTGGCACATGCAGATGCTAGATTGCTGGGTTGGGGATTCCTTTTTATTTTTTATTTTCTTTTTTTATTTTTTGTTGTTGCAAAGTTTGTGATATTTTATTTGCAGATTTAATTTGGGCAGGCCTTGCAATAGGTAGGTGGGAAGGAGAATGGAGAAGAGGCATCATGGAGTTGCAGAGGGGAACTGATTTGGGAGAGTTGATGGAGTTATCGGGACTTTTCTGGAAGAAGAAAGCAGGGATGAAATTGTCATTTTCTAATAAAACTCAAAAGATTGCCCAGGCATTAATTTTAGGGTTTTTTTTTTTTTTTGATAAGAATTCTTATCAACTTAATAAAGCGTTAAGACTGAATTAACAAATTATTTGATAATAAGGACTAATTAGTTTTAATAGTACTAATTTAGTTGTGAAATTTTATTATGGTCACAATAAAACACATTAGCGCCCCAGTGTAAAATATAAATCACCATTAATTTACATTTTTACCTCTTATAAGGATTTTCATTGGTAATTTAGGATAATTTGGTAAGGTTTGAAAGTTTTGTCTTTTTATCAATTAAAATTTAATAGTGTCTTAAATGCCTATTATTTTACTTTTTTATGTCATTTTAGGCAACTCCCCCCTAATTTTAATGCCCTGTCCATACCAACTGCCATTTTCAAAACCCAACTTCCTCTGCTCAATCATCCATCTCTATCTTAACCTCTGCTCAAAGCACACAAATATTTCCACAGATAACCTTTTTTTTTGGAAGGTATTCCCACTAATAATTTTACAACCCATGTTCTGATGTTCATCCATTCCGTACTCCTTCCTCAATAACCCCCTCCTTCCATCTCCAGTCTGTGATTCCTCCATTCGGCACCAATCTGAAAGTCTCAAAGTAAGGAATTGTTTTGCTTGCTCTTTGTTTCTTTTTTATGAAGGCCCTCTACATTTCTAATTTGCTGCTTTCTGCTTTTGTTTTTACAGCGTCTAATTCGGAATTTCGGACTCTTCAATCAAACTGTGTCTCTCTCTGTAGGGATATTAAATGTAAGCCATAGTAGAAAAAAATCAAGAAATAAGTGGTGATTGGATAGTTATCCAATTCCTTATGTAACAATTGTAAATATTTGGTTTCTCAAAGTCATTGTTGAATTAGCTATTGGGTTTCTTCTTAATCCAATGTGTATTGTTTTTGTCTTTATTTTTTACAGCTAGCTGTTTCATATGTTATCATGCTATTATATATATCGTTTCTTGGAGGTGATTCACAAGGCAATGAAAGCTGTACATAGGAAACTTGAATTAATCTAGGATCGATCCTCTCAAGTTGGAGGGTCAAGTAGGTCGTTGTATTGAAATACAATTGTTATCCCAGTTTCTTCGATGTGCCATTTTTTTTCATAAACAATTGTGTTGGCCGGCTTACTTGCAGTACTTTTGATGCCTAACAACTGTATTAAGAACCTTTTTGTCTTTTTTTCAGAATTGATTTTGTTTAATCATGTCCATCAATAGAAGGTGTAGATGTAAATTGTTTTCTACGGTGTACTCCTTTTATATTTAGTACTAATTAACTCATTTAAACTATGCTTTTTATAAATATAAATAATTTTTCTTATAATTAAGTTTCTTTCATCTGGCCTTTTTTATAACGTATTATTTTTATTCGATGTTTACTTTTTAAATTTAACGTTCTCCATGCATCGTACGGGTTTCCCACTAATATATCCATAATGTATTTGTGTTATAGGTGTTGATTGATAAAAAAATAACAATGTCATTAAATGTTGTAATAAAAAAAAAAAGGGGAACATATGTTAGGGGCAACAATGTGAACGAGAAAAAATTGATTGAAAAATTAGCAAAAATTAACTTTTTAAAAAAAGAATACACTAAACCTCACAAATAGAGGAATAAAATTAAAATAAAGGAATAAGAAGGAAAAAAAATAAGATGAAGAAACAGGCATGTTTGACTAACGGGAAAAAATGAAACATCCGGATGAGATTATTTGTAGTTTGAGGTGGCTGCTCCACAGTGATGCACCGCACTGATCACTTGAAATTGGATACGGCAGGGGATCCAATGCCCACGCGGAAGACATGAATCAAAGGAGTATGGATCCTATGCAGTCAAACCCTGCCGTATGGAATATTGTAATCATAGGTATAATACAAAACGACGTGTTTTGAAACAAATGCATGTGGGGGAAAAAAAAAAATTAACACCAAAACGACGTCGTTTTGGTGTTATGCACTTGCACAACATGGGTGCTGTATTGGCATTACAACAGAGGATCCCAATTCGAATCAAAGCAAGACAGTCAATTATTTGTGCAACAAAATTATACTGAAAAAAACTAATAGGAAAGGAAAGGCAATAAATAATAAGATGTTTGTGTTGGAAGTAGCGTCCGAAAGACAATTTATGTAATTGTTTTTATAATTAATAAATGACAGATTTATTCATATCTTATTATTTGCTTCGTGCTTATATTTAATACACTGTTGAAAACCTCAAGTCGTATCATATGTAGCCATATCACTTAGTGTGTGTCACACACGAGGATTATGTTTATGGTGATACACTTGAAATTCTAGTCCGTGGGGAAATTAATCAAAGTATGGGGTCTATTGATCAAACCACCATTAATGCACCCAGAACACTTTATGGTGTGACCGCCTTATCCGGACCGTCGATATTGGTTGTCTATGTGGGACATTTATATATGATGTAGTCATATAGCTAGAACTGAACCGATTTAATCTGCATTTCTCAGATAATTCCGTGATTGAGAAATCTTATTATATCACAAGATGATCATCTATGGATTAACCTTAATCCTGAAGTGATTACAGACTCCTGCTTGTTTCAAGATAGGGTTTGATGTGTTCGTTAAGGATCGCTAAGAGGCGCGGTCCGATTCACTTTCACGTTGGCATTATTCTAGAATGAGTGAGAAGTGTGTGTAAATAATATGTAAAATAGAAAAAAACATTTTTTTTATTAAAATTGATGGCAAATGCGGCGCCCCATGTGAGAGAAAATTAGGAAAAGAAATTTTTCTAGATTATGTCACATGTGTAATTAATTATTTATTTGTTAGATAATTAATGAAAAAGAGATAAGAGATTGATTTTTTTGGAAATTATCTCTTATCTTATGGCAAATATCTTTTCCTTATGGGAATAGGTAATTGTGGTGTGAAAATGATAACTCTCTATTAACTAATATTTTCCTATATAAAGAGAGTTTCTCCTAACACAATTACACGACATTATTTGCGCCACATTATAATAAAAAGAAGAGAAAAATTAGTTTCTCGTTCTAGTCATTAAGAGAAGAAAAACCTAGGATTTTTTTGGAGTATATTCGAGAAGGTTCTACGGCGAGGATCGACGTCCACCAGTCGTCGCTTGGAGAAACAATCCGGAAGATCACGGCTTCTCCCTTTGGTCGATTGACTATTTCTCGTTGGTTGGGGTAAATCTACTAACCTTCTTGTAGATTAATTTATTATGTGAATTTAAATCGTGGTAAAATCGCATGCGAATTTATTCATAGCTTCCACTGTGCATGATCAAGCGTCTCGATCGGTGCTGTGAATCAGATCTGACGATCCAATTATGGATCGGATCCGGATTCGGGTTTCTGTATATCCAGCATGTGGTATCAGAGAAAGGTTAAAGCGATTTTGCGATATTGATTGCATAATTAATTAATAAGGAGTGAAATTGAATAAATATTGCATCTTTTATATGTTCATTATATATTTGCGTGGTTGAATGATTTGGTTGACGAGATGGATTGGGGTTGTACTTGTTTACCGTTAGATCTATTGTAAACCCAAATTTTTTCGGGTATAGGAAATTATGTAATTTATTTATTGTAATTTAATTTCCTAGTAAATAGATTTTAGATGAATTCGGTGCATCTGCTGTATTTATTTATTGTTTCGTGGAGCATCATATAAGCACCACGGTGCCTCAATGGTGGAGATGCAAGTTTTACAACCTGAAGGCCTAGGTTCCATTCCCCTAGGAAGCAATTTTTGGTTTATAGGAATTTTTCAGAAAAGATGGATTTTTGGTTGATAAAGGAAGAATAAAAACATAACAATTGGGATTTGAACCCAGGTTCAATTCCTCAAGAGGAAGCTTACCAACTCGGCTGAAGTCCTTCTTCTTACTAAAACGCATCAGATAAATTAAATATGAAGTTGCGGCTGCAAGGGTTTATTTAGATAAATTAGTAAACCTTTTTTGAACTTAGGGTTTTTATTTATTTATTTAGTTTATAGATTAGATAAGTGCAAGCGATTAAAGTGGTTTAATCGATTATTTATGTCAATCTCTCAAAGGTTTATTTTTAGCATTTATTTTTGTATGATTATTTATGTGATATAACCATGTCAATGCATCATATTCATGAATTCCAATTCTAATTTGACGCATATGCATACATGTAGAAAATTAATTTTGACATTAATTAGACATGTATGAACACGATAATTAATTTAGATTAAAAATAAATTAAATTAATTAAAGGAAATGAAATTTTATCGGGATATAAAATTCACATGATAAACTTAATTTATGGATCTAAAATTCTTTGAGGATTTAATTATGTAGTGTGAACATAAATAGAATTTTAATAATAAAAAATTTGGAAAATCGTGAAAAGAATGGACACTAACTAGACGGTATTTGGAACCGATAAGTTGGTGATTGCTTTTCATGATTTATTGCTTTCGATTATTGGAAAATTCTAAGATTCTAAATTTTTATCATGACAATATTAGGACTATAAAATTCTTTGGTGAATTTTAATTGTGTAGTGTCTACACAAGAGATTTTCTAAATAATCAATAAATTGGAAAGTCATGAATATAGTGTCACTAGATAGACGGTATTTGGAACCGATAAACTAGTGGAAGCTTTAAATTTGTGATTTATTGTTTTTTGATTTGGTGGGAAATTCATAAGTCCTAATATATTAGGATTATAAAATTCCTGGTGAATTTTAATTGTTTAGTGTCTACACAAAGATTTTATAAATCCGAGAAATTGAAAAGTCGTGAATAAGTGACACTAGTTAGACGGTACTTGGAACCGATGAACTAGTTGGAGGATTAATTTAAATATTCATGATTTATTGTTTTTCGGATTGTAAATAAATTCTGAAAATCCTATAAGACTACCTAATTTTCAAAATAACGAGTGGGAGCGGGGAAGGTGACAACCGACCCCATGGCCTCTACTGTTGGCACAAGCACGTGAGAGAAGGGTGACGCATCGAGCCGCTTTGATTGCGTCCCCCTGCGGATGGCCTTCACCACTATCAAAATTCAAGGCTTGGTCTCCGAGAGGATATGATTTTGGGTATCGTCGAGTCACTGACCGACCCTGCGGCGGCATACTCGGGGCGTACTTTGAGATCTAAAATTGTAGGTCACAGGATATTTTTGGAAATATCTTGGCTGAAAAAGGAAGGTAATCAACAATTGAATGAATATGTTTGATTCTTAATGGTTTGATTGTTGAGAGAGGTTGTCTCAATTTAACTATCATTGTGCTGATACCGACCCTGCGGCATCAACATGATGTGAGGTTAAATCCTTGGAATGGTAGGATAAACTGCATGCATGACATCACGTTTATAATTCCTAAAATAATTATTTGTTGTGGTGTATGATTTGATTTATATTTACATCATAATTTATTTTATAACTACATATCATCTCAAGGTATCTAAACTGGTAAACACGATATATTGACTAATGATGACTTCGTAAAAGTGGAAAAGTAACAAGAACATTGAACTTGTTAAATCGAGAATGCAATTAATCTTCGGTAGAGGATTCTCCTCCTGATCCTTCAAACTTAAGTGACAAGAAAGTCACTGCTGTCACTTGTGTTGAAGGAGAGACAAAACAAAATTAGTTCAAAAGATGACGAGAATGATTTGGTATCAATCTCACTAGACATCCCACAGTTCATAAGTAGTGTCTTCTCAAATGAACTGCTAGTTCACGGCCATTTCCTTTAAAGAAAGCCATGAATGGGAAGGTAAATGTCTACAAGTATAAGTCGTCTAAACTAAATAAGTTAAAGGCTAAACCAAAATATTAATCAAAGAAAGTAAAGGATAAGGAAAGTGATTTCGGATTACTAATATATGAATCATTATAGACTTTCTTAACGAGTAATTTGACTTCGGAAGCTAAAGTTCTTTTGTTAGAACAAGGTAGTTGGCATTCATGATAAAGAAGTAGACAGGAGCGATTACTTGACTAAGATAGTGGGTGTGATATAAGGAAATAAATTTTGGATTTTAATCCTTGAATATCAAAGAAATATAATTTATGTTTTCAGATTCGTTGGAACAAATGGATTCACTTTCACATCAATAATATAGATGCCTTAAAGAAAGTGAATATGACATTTGTATACGATTTTGAGACTCAGACTTTTGTCTAACAAAATCAGAACCATTAAGTAATGCGGAAAATGTATATGTAACACATCATAAACTATTAAGAGAAATGGTTTCCGTATTTAGATAAACGATTCTTCAGCATCTATTAATTAGAGCATATATCCTATAGATAAGATCTGAAAACTGGCTAAGGGTGATTCCTATCTCCCAGTCTAAGAACACTATCTAAAAGGAAAAATGACTAAGTAACCTTTCAATTGGGAAAGGGTAATGGAGCTAAAGAAGTATCATAGCTTGTTCATATTGACCTTCAGGGCCTTATGAAGGATACAAGCTAATGGGAGCTTTTGAGTAATAGACATTTTGTCTAATGACTACTCGAAATTCCGATAGTTTATCTAAATATTTGGAGGAATCTCTGATATTACCAGAGAAACAGTATTCCATGCTCGAGATATAGGCTATGGCATGGTTTGGCAGCGATACTTGGCCTACCTCCGAGTGAAATGATTTCCGCGATTAGATTCTTGCCGCCCGTTTACGGGGCTTCCATTCAAAGCTTATAACACTTCTCCTTCCGACCTTCCAAGCCTTTGGCGGTGTCGGACTCTATACATCGTGTTACCACTTAGCGAGTCTGTGTTTTTAATAAACAGTCGCTACCCCCTGGTATGTGCCGCTTTCCTAATCATTCGATAGGAGAGCACCCCTTCTCCCGAAGTTACGGGGTTATTTTGCCGAGTTCCTTCGATATTTGGCGATAAACTTGTGCTTGTTTGGAGGGTAAATGATTGAAGTGTGTCATTCACGGTACATAAAATATTCAGCTAGACCCGAGCAAGATATTGTAATGTAGCAGGGGAATCCGAGTCTAACTCTCTGAACCGTATAATAGTTGGCCCTACGTCTAATCACTGAGCTCCGCACTAGTGCTTGAAGGTAGGACTGAAGATTTTACATACACGTTCAGATGGCGACTGTTCGTGAAATATCTTAATGCAATGAGTAATAGTTGGTTATAAGATTTTTAAGATCAGATAGTGATGGTTACACTGTTACATCCTTTCTAAAAGAATGTTCAGATAAAAACCTTAGGACTTGAAGTACAGTTACTCAAGGAGTTACTATCTGATTTAATCAGACCACATCCAATATTGGTTGTTGGGTATTACACTGATTAATGCTACTGAAATAGATCAGAATATCAATCCACCTAAATGCATTGGGAGTATGGTCTAACCATTGACCCGCTGTGATTATCACGATCTCTACAGATGCAGCAGGGTGATTGATCACCTATGGTCCTTCTGCAAGGGCGTATAGGATTACGACAATAGGAGGTTGGTTTAAAGCCATAAACACAGTAAATGGTGTTTTGTACTCGATTATTAACAATCTGTAGAACCACACTGAGTGTCTCGAGGCCCGATGGGAAGTAATTGGATCTATGTGATGAGAATGAATGGAAAGTTTATCTTTCAAGGCAAAGCCAAGTGGTCTAAGGGTAATTCCATGAAAGTAGATAGTTTAAAAGGGTGATGCCCTTAAACTTTCTCACCACTCAACCTTGCTTGACTCATGGAAGCGAGAAAGATTACCAGGGTGATGCCACTGAAACTTACTTGCGGAACAACGGAGCTTGAATTCATTCGGAACATAAGGGTTTTAGCTTAAATCCAATGGCAGATTGACTGCCTATGCCTATTGTGGAAATATTACATTACTTGTAACACAATATTACATTACTTGTAACACGTTACTTATTTGTAACATGACATATTAATTGTAGTGTATAAACAATTAATATGTCATAAAGTAACACTATTTTGTCTTATTATGCTCTAGCCGACTCTAGCACTTATACTAGCCGACTCTAGCATTTAATAGCATTCATTACTCTACTCATGCTTGTATCTATTTATACTCATACTTTTGTCATGAATAAAACAAGTTGAGTTTACTCAAGTATTATTGCTTTCTCAAACTCTCTTCATGGTATCAGAGACATAATCTTTCTAATCCGCTGCAAAATCTCCCTGTTTCTTCAAGAATGTCTTCATTATCCGACGCCTCTTCATCCTCAGTTGAGTCTAGCGACCTCGGCGATGCAGGTGGTTTGAAAACTATTCTTTTACAAATCACGAGACTTGATGGCAACAACTACTGCTTTGTGGTCAAGATCTATGATATTGTATATCTCGAGCGAGCAAGATGGGATACTAGTCGGCTCCAAACACTGCCCCCTCTTGGCCCGACCCCAAGTTTGAAGCATGGGATCTGAAAAAATAACCAAGTCATGACCATCCTCACGAGGTCAATGAAAAAGAGATCGGTGAGAATTTCATGATGTATGACAACTTTGCTAAGGATATACGGGATAATGCCGAGACCTTTACTCAAAAAGGACAATACATCGGAGGTCTATGAACTTGAAGCCCAAATCAAAATTGCGAGACAAGGAGACATGTACGTAACTCGATCTTACAACCAACTATCTAGGCATGGCAACACCTAGATATGTTGGAAACTCACCATGGAAGGATGTAGAGGATGCTACCTTATACAAGGAAATCATTGAGAAGAAGAGGTATTCAAGTTCCTTACAGATTTGAACTCATCCCTTGATGATGTTAGAGGTAGAGTTCTTGCTCACTAAACCTCTCCCCAACCTCAAATTTGTGTTTCTTGAAGTCAAACATGAGGAGAGCGAGGAGAAAAGTAATCTTTGCAAAGCAACCTGCTGGCGATCACTCTCTTGATAGCTCGGCAATGTTGGTGGTCAAAAGCTCACGAGGTTCTTGAGACTTACGAAACCTCTTTGAGAAAGCAGGAAAGTTGTTACGTGACCACTTTGCAAGCGCACAAATCACATCAAGGACACTTCTTTGGAAACTACATGGTAAGCCTAACTTTTTAAACCCTCCAAACCAACCAGGAGAGTCGGGGCAAGCATGTGCGTGAAGAAGGGAACAAAGATACCACTTTAGATGCTCAGTTTGCTGCCTTCAAAGCCTTCATTGCTCAACAAAAGGAAGTTTGTTCTATCATTGACATAGCTACTCATGCTAGAACAGGTATATTCCACTCACCTCTCAGTAATGATACTTGGATTGTTGATTACGGGGCTTCATCCCATATGGTAGTAACAAGAGTCTCATATCTCATTTTAAGCCTTGTCATCAGGACCCACAATATTAGGATTCTTTGATGGATCTATTTCATGCACACAAGGTTTTGGAAATGTTAAACTTCTTGATAAGATCTACCTTGAGGATGTCTATTTGTTCCAAAATTAGGCGTAACCTTATATCTGTCATTAGACTCACTAAAGACCTAAATTGGGCAGTCTTGTTTAATAACAATCGGTGTATATTCTAGGATCTTTCTTCACGAGGAAGTGATTGGGAGAGCTAAAGCTTGCTCGGGGACTATTTATGGTCAACCTGCTTTGAAGACGAGAAGATTGAAGGCTGAAAGCGCCTCAACGACTGCAACCAAACCTTAGACAATATCATGTTATGGCATTATAGACTAGGTCATCCAAGTTTTGGTTATTTAAAATCTTTATTTCCTGAATTGTTTAAAGGATGTAACCTCAGTGACCTTCAATGTGATATTTGTCAGTTTGCTAAACTTACTAAGTCTGTGTATACTAAAATACCTTACTTACCCTCCACACCTTTCACTTTAATACATAGTGATATATGGGGACCTTCAAGAGTTAAAAGTATAACAGGAAAGAGTTGGTTTGTCACATTCATAGATGACCACACCAGGATCACATGGCTGTTTTTGATGAAAGATAAATCTGATGTTGGAACCATCTTCCAAGAGTTCTATAACATGGTATCCACTCAATTTGACACTAAGATTAAAATCTTAAAAACAGATAATGCCCTGGAATACTATGAGTCCAACCTCAGCACCTTCCTGAATGATAAGGGAATTGTTCACACCAGTAGCTGTGTAGAGACACCTCAGCAAAATGGGGTTGCTGAGAGGAAGAACAGGCACTTACTGGAGATGGCTAGATCAATCATGTTCACCGCACATGTGTTAGGAAATCTACGCGGGAAGGCAGCGGAATTCAAAATTTTGATTTCCTTTTACCCAAGATCGACTTCGTTTAAGCAATAAACAAATAAGCTAAAGACGGTGGTTATCTTGGTTGATCTAAAAGATCGAAACTTTTACCGTCTAAGGAGAGTAGTTCTGCATAGAGCCGCCCAAGTGTTCGGCCTCTACCGCTAGTCCACACGAACAGCCCTCCGGAATCCCATCATGGATTGCTATTGGAAAACTCCGGTTGCTAGACCGACCTTTTTCTCCTCTCTCCAACTCTCTATAGGATGCTCTCTATTTTACATAAGAACTATTAGTTCTTGGAATTGTGTTGTACAAAAGAGCTTGACTCCCACATCTTATTTATAGTGAGAGGGGCACCCCAACTAGAGTGGAGGAGAAGAAAACATTTTCCCAATAAAATAAGAAAAATATGATTGATTGATTTATCTCATTTATTATAATATCTTATATCAAATAAATCTAGAATATTGTCAATATCTTATATTGAATATTCCCAAGATATTGTCAATATCTAATATTGACTATCTTTATTTTATTACCATAAATCAATTTACACATGTGTATATATCACATATATATTACACAAATAAATCTATATATATATACATCATATACATGCGCATGTGCATGCAAAGTTTTGCACACACGCTTTTATAAGTATTATTTACATATATATTAATATCTAATATTAATATTTGGTAATACCATTAATTAAATTGCACAATCCAAGTGTATCTTATATACTTCAATGTGGCACCCCATATTGCCAAATATTGGCTTCCGGAATATTTTTTAATTAATATAATATTATTAATATCTTGTATTTAATTTATTCATAATAAATAAATACCACCATATTAATTTACCACTATAACGTTTATAGTACGAGATAATTCTTTCCTTATTTGGTTGTCAACTATAACCACATTTTAATCCGGCTAGATGTTCTTATGTGTGTGACCCGATAGGCTTCCGAATATGTTGGCCGTAGACACAAAGTGCAAATTACTAAAATGCCATTCATGCCTAACGATCACGGGATAGCGTCTAGCAACACACCGTGACCCCGATCATCGGAAGAGTCAAATGCAATGACTACTACCTTTCATGTGAAAGCGATTTACCGTGTAAGTTACAATCCTATCAACGTAATAATATCCATACGGTTAAATGCGTCGAGTGTCAAACATTAACGACCGTATCTTATAATCTGGATATCATGCTCTCTCGAAGTAACTCATTTACTCCCACTTTGCAAAGATTCACGAGTAGGACATTCTTTATAAGAAGGCCATTTCGGATATTCGATCCCGATCATAGGATCGCGATTTCCAGGCGACCAATCATGTATACTCCGCGTGCTTGATGTCATACCCAATCACTACCGTATGATCGCCCGTGGCTGAGAAACCTCAATAGTGTCAAAGCATGACAATCCACACCGTGATGCCATGAAGACTCGGTCTTAAGGATAATTACACAACCGTCACATAGTGTGACACTTATCCGTGTAAGTGGGTCGATCTAACATCGCATTCTCTAATACACGTCCACGTCACGGTCCAAGTGTCTACTACACTTGATGGGCGAGATCTATCCTGCCTTACTAAGGCGAGAAGACATCTAATACGTGCTGATCTGTTTATACTATCAATGCCTGTTTAATAGTACATCGGCTAGAGACATTTAAGTATCAAACTTATTAAAGTGATTAGAGAGATCTCATCAACCATAATCGCCTATCATGGTTTCTCTATCACGATTTAATACTAAGGGCGTTATCATATAACAATTCATAATTGGTTCTTTAAAAGAACATATATATGACAACGAAAAAGTCATTTAATATATGTATAAACATAAAGAAATAGTAGAAATGATCCGACCGGTCGGATCCGGTCCAACCGATTGGGTTTAGGACACCTTATTCCAACAACATGTGCCTAAATATATGTGGGGTGAAGCTATATTAACTGCCACATACCTAATCAACATGTTACCCAGCAGAGTGTAAGGATTCAAGACTCCCATTCAAATCCTGCTGACAACTCATCCCTGCCCTCATCTCATTGCTGACTTGCCTCAAAAAATCTTTGGATGTACTGTGTTTGTCTATATCCATGCCCAACATAGAAGCAAACTTGACCCCAAAGCTCATAAGTGAATTTTCCTTGGATATGCAAAAGACAGGAAGGCTACAAATGTTATTCTCCCACAGACAAAAGATTCTACAACTCTATGGATGTGAAATTCTTTGAAAAAACTCCTTACTACTGACAACCTACTTGAGGCTGTCACGGATGGAAACCTAATTGAAACAATAACTCTTCCCTCCTCTCATAGTCCTCTAACTCCAAATGCACCTCGGTTGAGAATCTTGAGCCGTGCCAATCCACTATACCAATTCCTAATATTTAGCAACCTCGCGAGGCTCATGACCCTCTGACTCTGAGCCCCTACATCTCTTGAACCTCGGCAACTCTTTGATACTCCACAACCTCACGAACTCTCTTGATATACCTCGGCAACCTCTTGTGATCCTGAACCTCTTGATATGGATAGCGGACCCATTGCTTTCCGAAAGGAAAGAGATCATATCTTGACCACTCTATTAATAATTATGTGTCATATGATCACTTGTCACCTGGTTTTTCTATGTTTACACAGGATTTGGATACTCATTCCATTCCTAAGAATATATAGGAAGCTCTCCAACATGACAGGTGGAAGGCTGCTGTCAAAACTGAAATGAATGCACTCATTGACAACCAGACTTGGGATCTCACCACTCTCCTACAAGGAAAGAAGGCAGTCAGTTGTAAATGGCTATTCACCATCAAGTACAATGCTGATGGTACTATTGACAAGTACAAAGCTAGACTGGTTGCAAGAGGCTTCACTCAAACATATGGACTTGACTACAAGGAGATATTTGCACCTATGGCAAAGCTCAACACAGTCAGGGTACTGATCTCCCTTGCTGTCCAACTTGACTAGTCACTCCACCAATTGGACATCAAGAATGCCTTCCTAAATGGTGACCTCACTGAGGAAGTATATATGACTATACCTCCTGGTTTTACCAACACTCACACTAAAGGGAAGGTTTGTAAACTGAGAAAATCTCTGTATGGCCTCAAGCAGTCCCCAAGAGCTTGGTTTGGCAAACTTACTACTGTGGTTAAAGCTGATGGGTATCATCAGTGCAACTTAGATCACACAATGTTTATTAAAACAACCAATAAGAGAATGTCCATACTTATTGTCTATGTGGATGATATCATCCTTCTTGGTGATGACCTGTTTGAGATCCAACACTTGAAGACCTAACTTGGCAAAGGTATTTCAAGTTAAAGATTTGGGCTACCTCAAGTACTTCCTTGGCATGGAAATAGCAAGAAACAACCGAGGGTATCTCGGTCTCACGAGAGTATATGTCTTTGGACTGCTTTGAAGGAAATTGGCATGCTAGGGTGCAAACCAGACTATCTCTCAGTGAGACCCAGGTCATCCACTAGTACATGGTAGTATTCTTTGTAAGAAAGGAACAATATCGAGAGACTTGTAGGAAACTCATTTATCTCTCTCATACAAGACACGATATTGCATATGGAGTTAGTCTTGTCGGTCAGTTCATCCATTGCCCGTCTTGAGCACCATTGGGATCTTTGTCTCTGAGAATCCTACGATACTTGAAGTCCACTCCTGGCCAAGGCTTGCACTTCACTAAGTCTACTGAAAGATCTATAAAAGTCTATACTGATGCTGACTGGGCTGGTTGCCACATAGATAGAAGATCTACCACAGGCTATTGCTCATATGTGTGGGGTAACCTTGTCACTTGGAGAAGCAAGAAACAACCTCTTGTCTCTGAAGCGATCTTGAAAGTGAACTCAGGCACTTGTTTTAGGCATTTGTGAAGCCTTGTGGCTGAAAAAAGAGTCCTTCTTGACCTTCGGCCAGACCACTTGACAAACTATCATACTCTGTTGTGACAATAATTCAGCATTATGCATGGCAGAGGATCCAGTTCATCATGATAAGACAAAACATGTGGACATTGATAGACATTTCCTTAAAGAGAAGATTGATGCCAAGATCACTCAACTTCAATATGTTCCCTCAGCAGACCAGAATGCAGATATTCTCACCAAGGCCATTCCACCACTTATGTTCTGCAGGCTAAGCAGCAAACTTGGCTGTATTGACATATACAACCCAGTTTGAGCGGGGGTGTGGAAATATTACATTACTTGTAACACGTTACTTATTTGTAACATGACATATTAATTTTAGTGTATAAACAAATAATATGTCATAAAGTAACCCTATTTACTCTTATTATGCTCTAGCCGACTCTAGCACTTATACTAGCCGACTCTAGCATTTAATAGCATTCATTACTCTACTCATGCTTGTATCTATTTATACTCATACTTTTATCATGAATAAAACAAGTTGAGTTTACACAAGTATTATTGCTTTCTCAAACTCTCTTCACCTATATGCATTGGTGGATTAAAGCAAACCTCTAGGTCATCAAAGGTCACATGTGGGCCTGACCTGAATATTGATAAGTCTTTTGTAGACTAGGATATAAATATTGGTAAAGTAGTGAGTATTAGTGTTAATGACAAAGTGATGTTGCGTTGAACACCAGATTTGCGGTAACAGTGTTTATCTTGAGGATATAAGGCTAATATGTGTGATTTCTACGATGAGGACACGGTGGTGATCAAGAACAGCGGTGGCGGATAAGTGCTTTGTGAAGAACAAGTAAATGATTCGACGGATTGGCAGATTGTATCTGCTTGTTTTAGATTATGGCTTAAAGCTTGACATTAAAGATTAGATTTCTATTACATGGTGATCCCATATTTATAGGCTAAAAAGTAAGTCGGTTTACTGTTCATCGACAAGACAACTAGAGTACATGGCTAAGGAAAGTATGCATGCAATACAAGTGTCCTTGCCAGCTGTTAGGAGTGGCTAGCTGTTCTGTCTAGCAGGATCGATAAATATGGTGAGCAGCGGGTATCGACCAGTGATGATTATGGCGAACAGCGGACCCGTTTGTGCCTTGTCTTAAAATCAGTCTTGACTATATGGGTAGAGATCACACGGCGAGGATGGGTCCGACTTACGATTGGCGGACAAGATCCGGCTTACTGCTGGCGGATAGCGCCCGGCTTGCAGCTAGCGGGCAGAAGATGGTTTGAGGCTGCACCCAGAGGAGGTAGAGGCCCAATATTCATGCTGTTGGGCCAAGATGATAGGCCCAATTTAGGTTAACAGGGCCCCATTCCGATCCGGGTATATCAATGGCCCCCTACTCTGTGCCTGGCGTGTCTGCGAAGGCGGAGAGTAGAACTTGAAGAAGAACTTTAGGTAAAGCTCCTTTGTGTGGTCGCTCGTGACAATGTCATGCCGATACCGTTCTATCAGGCTTGAACCAGTGTTGGTGAAAACCACCAGCTATATGCTGTGCATTTGAAGCGAACAGGCTTGATCGCCGATAATGTTCTACCGGGCTTGAATCAGTGTTAGTTTCGCGTAGCAAATTACGATTATATCTTTGTGCATTCGTGAGACGAATTGGATCGCCGACAACGTTTTGTCGGAGAGATGTTTTGTTTAGAAAAAGCCACAACGGGCATTGATTGATGCTATTTGCTTGAAGTAATGTTTGAAGATAATAATCTGGCGAGGCGCTTCTTACTGCCGAATAAGGCGATGGTCGCCAGGAGGCATTTGAGCGGTTGGAATGGTTAAGCGGATGTATCGGTACCGAAAAGCGTCCGTCGATCCGTGTCTTGACACACGGTTTGAAGCCCGAACCGTCCTTAAGCTCGAGGAATCGGTAACCGTTCCAGTCATCATTACATTCAAAATTTGAATTTCCAAGTGTCGTTCCCCCTCAATCTTCCCTCTATAAATAGCGATATCATCCCCAACTCTTACACTTTTCTTCTTTTTCATTTCTGATAATTTCTCCGGCAATAAAGCAAGGATAACTCCGGCGATTTAGCAAGCAGGCTCCGGCAAGAGTTTAATTCAGTTGAAGATCAACACTTTATCACTTCCCCCTTCCATCAGGTACGAAATTTCACTTCTTTATTTGTTTTCTGAATCGATTTATGCTTTCATTACCTTTGTTCTTGCTAGAGACATGGATGTCGTGATTTAGCTCCTGCGATTTTGCTTTATTTGTTTTCTGATGAACACCATGAGCCCAGCCTGTGTTTTTGTGATTTTGTGCCCCTTTTTCCCAGAAATATCCCCATATGCATGTATGCTTTGATTGCTAGTTTTGTCGTATGTTCGGTAGAAGTTTGAATGTGTGTTGTTTGAAGTTTCTTCTGGTTTGAATTTAGGGTTTTCTAGGTAGATGTTTGGGGTTTTAGGGAAATGGGGTTTTGTTTAGGAAGATGGAAGGGCAATGTGTCGAGGTGTGATCGCTTTCACCTTGGTCCGATTTCCATGTCGGGTGATAAGCCAGATCCACCTTGCCCTTTTTCTTTCTTTTCGAATGTCGTCGAGTAGTACACCGAGTCGGATGAAGAGGTCGGGGCAGCTGCGGGCTATGGGTCGAGGGAGGTGAGCATGGAGGGCGCTAGCTCTAGCGGCTCGAGGAGGAGATGGAAGGAAATCGAGCCCATTCTTGTAGAATCGACCCGAGGTCTCAATTATTGGTATGGGTGCTCACGAGGCGAGTCGAAGATGACGACCAAATGGCGTTGAGCGGTCTACTCACCAGGATGGAAAAAGCTATCAATACTGGAGCCGCAAAACGTAGCGGTAGGGTCAAGGAAGCCGTGGAAACCGTTGTGGTGCCGGAGAAGCCCAAAAAGTCTCAAAAGGTTGTTGTCTCTAAGAAGAAAACCGCCACTGTTGATGTGCCCACGAAGAAGAAGAGGGCATCCAAGAGAAGGTCTGCTGCTGTCGAGAGTGAGCTCGCAGAACAAAAGCGGGCAGATAGTGATCTTATAACTCGATGGAGGGAGTTTAAAGATCGGGAGGATTATACCATGGTGCTGGGTACATATGATATCACGGTGGACTATCGCTTTGTTAGTATTGGCGCTACCAGCGTGTCATGGGTTTGTGGCCGGGAGCAGCAAGACTACACAATGGTTGCCTTATGACCATTTGTGGCGGACTCGGACCTCCGCTTTGATCCATTTTTAGTAAAATTCATGGAGCGGTGAAGGTGATGCCTGCGACCTTAGTGCAGGAGTGGTTCGTGCGGTGATGTCGCCATTATAATCGATAGGTTGAAGCGGGCGCGAGCCGTCGATAAGCGGTGTTGTTATATTTTTATACTTTTGCGGAAAAGCGGGGCGGTCGATTCAACATGCGATCGATCAAGCCTTTAGTAGGCCCGGTTACTTTTACCGACCTCCCGAGATAAAGTGGCGGTTTGGGATAAGAGATGCATGAAAGTAGAGTCTCGGATAGGGTGGCCGTTTGAGAAGCTGCCCGTGAATTCTGTTAAAACCGACCATCTGAACAAAATAAAAACCCAAGCCGATGATGATGAGTTCATATTTGAGCTGAAAGATGATCTGGGCTATACCCGTAAGGTGAAGAAGCGAGCCAGCGCATTTCTTGGAGGTTGTTGCTGGGCGTCGGCCAGCCCTATCCCGAGACAAGCCGGGCTTTCTAGAGCCGGTGTTGGTGAGCCTCTAGTTGTAGTCGACCCATTGCCGACTCACCCAGACTGGTATGGTGAGTGCCACCATGGTAGGCGCATGCCCTCCCAATGTGTTATCTGTGGCGGCGACCCCTCTATGCGAGCACCGAGAAGGATTTTTACTTTAACTCTTTTTGCTTCTTTTCATAACTTGTTTCCTTGTCATTTTTATGGTCGCTAATAAACCTTGTTCTCCGTAGGTACCATGGATAAACTAGCTCAACACAGCCAGTTGTCGAGGAAAAAGACTACTGGCGAGGTGAAAACGGCGCATTGAGCTAAGGGGGGTCAAAACGTCACTTCCCATGGTCGACATAAAGGAAGGGGCGGCTGGGGCCTCAGGATCTCAAGTAGTGAAATCGGCTCAACCGCTAGTGGCAGAAAAAACCGCGGCGAGCAGAACTTTGAAACAATCCACCCTGACGAGACCGCCGGCGGGTGATAAAAAGAAAAGAGCCGCCGTAGAAGAGATTGATCCAGCGGGCAATGGCAGCGGCGAGCAGGATGTCCCTCTTCTCAAGAAATCCAGAACCGATGACCCCCAGGGGAAAGAGGCCAATGGAAAAACTAAAGGCAAATTTGTAGCCGCTGAGACTGTTTCGGCGGGCACGAGGACAATGGTGCCTTTTGCTGGAGTCCCTGCTGGGCCTAGAGGGTGTCCCGCCGCTTGGTTGGACAAAGAATTTATGCGGCAATAGCCTCTCGACCTGCCCATGGCGCGGACAATTTCAAGGGGCATTGTTGACGTGCCTCCCCTGAGGCATTTTAGATGGGGTCTCCCTAATGACATCCAGCTGGAGATAGGTCGAGGGATTGCGGACAGAGTTGTAATGGCGGACCAAACCGATCCCCGCCGTGCCTTTCTTGGGAGTATCGACGCTCTGTGGGGTTTATACGGCGCCACGGTGAGCATGGTTAACCTCCCTTCTTGCCTTTGTTTTTAATTCTTTTTATTGCCATTTTTCTCTTAAGTCAGTATTGACCTCGCTGTTTACTCTTCTCTTCCAGGTTGGCAATGGCTTGGGGCGATTCGTCAATGACTATAGAAACACCATTTAAAGGCGTTGATGTTAGAAAGGAGTTGGCGATACCAAGAAAGCTCTGGCCCACTTTGCAAATGAAGTGTCGGTGGTCTTGCGCGGTAGCCTAGGTGCGGTGAGGCGAGAATGAGAATCGAGCGCGACTTGCCGAGGCCAAAAAAGTTAACTCCGACCTCGTGGAGCAGGGTAAATCTGTTGATCGGACCATGAAGGAGATGAAGCAGAAAGTAGCTGAGGCTCAATCTCATTGGGAAACCGAGAAAGCGGTGTGCGCGGACCTGCGAAAGCAATTGGAGGATCTGGGCTCGAGTGTCCGAGGTCAGATTGAGGCCACGAGCAAAGCCGCTGCTGATGATAGCTTTATGATGGGATATGACCAAGGGTTTTATCACATCGCAAGGTGCGTCCTGGCTCATGATGGTGGTACTCCCGACCTCGATGTCTTAGAAGAATGGATCCTTACTCATCCCTTCTCCGATCATCTCAAAGAGTTTCACCCGTGCATACCTTTCTCCGATATTGAGCTTGACGCTATGTCCTATGCGATCAGGCCAGGTTGTTCCCAGCTGTGGATGAGTCGAACTTAAGGGGCGGGTGCGCCGGGCTACGAGACAAAGATCGGCGACTCTTGAAGAGGCGGGCATCTTGAAGAAGGTCGTCGAGCAACTGGTGGAGACCAAAGAGCCTACGAATCTGAGATAAATCTTGATCGAGATCTTTGCACCATTCTCTTGCGAGGAGAATGTTCATAATGAGGAGATCGTCTGAGGCTCTTAGAATTTATGTTTCTTTATTTTGTTCAAACATTATTTTGATTCCGCATATGTATAAACTCTTTTCTTTCCGCACTTTGATTTTTGTAATAATAATTCCCAAGTTTGTTTTCTGTCCGCTGAATATATGCTTGCTTTTTGCTCGAATTTTATTGTCTAAATTGAGTCTGATGATAATAACATCTTGCCCCTTGTTTTAGATAGGATTCGGATCGATCTTGTGCGGACTCCTCTTTGAGATATGCCCCACGAATCTTATACGAAATAATTTGCTCGCTAACTTGCTCGCTAGAAAGTCGTGACCGCTTTAAATTTTCCCAAATATTGCCCTCATTTTTAACAAGTCTGAAGTCTTGCCGAAGGTTTGTTGAAATTTTTTCGAACACAATTCTTTTCTACCCACGCATACTCATAATAATTTACACAAAGAGAAATTGTAAAATCGGGCTTTATTAATTTCAACTCATCCCATTAGATGAGTGAAGATTACAAGCAAAATAAGAAAGCCTAACCACTCCCGTCGTAAATGAGAGGATAGCCATAACCCTAACCGATTTATTACATGTAGTACCTTTTGAGGTTGTCCGCATGCCAAGGTCTATTGAGTTCATAACCTTGATGATTTCTCAGCATATAAGTCCCTTTTTTGATCTCCCTTGCGACTTGATAAGGGCCTTCCCAATTTGCTGTTAGCTTGCCTTTGTCTGGCTCCATACCCGTTGCTTTTCTATTTGGAGAACAAAGTCTCCGACTTTAAATAATGAGTGGTTGCGGATTAAACATGTAAGTGTTCTTTGTTTGGCGAGCTGCTTGCTTGTAGTTAAGCTAGTCGATGATAAGTCGCTATTCTTTTTCCTCTACTAGATCCAAGTCGATCTGCTGTTTAATCGTTATCCGTTGGATCGTATAATGTCGACCACGATGTTGGGAAGAGCCATTTCGGCGGAGTCATGGCCTCTGATCCATAAGTAAGAGCAAAAGGAGTTTCTCCTGTGGGTGTTTTGATCATGGTGCGGAGTGCCCAAAGTATATCGGGTAACTCATCAACCCATCCTCCTGCATTTACCTTGTCATCCACGCTTTTCTTTAGCATCTTGATTATTTGTTTGTTGCCGGCCTCAGCTTGGCCGTTTCCTTGAGGATAAGCTACGGATGACTGCCAGTGTTTAACTTTGAATTCCTCACAAAGATTTGAGAAGTCTTTCCTGAATTGTGGGCCGTGGTCTGATACAACTGCCCTTGGGATGCCAAAACGTGAAAAGATCTGATCATGTAAGAAATAACCTGTAAATTACCTCAATTAACTCATCCTCAGCTGTAAAGTCGGGTTCATCTCTAACTTGCAATGTCTCGTACTCCACTTTAACTGGCACATGTTCGACAGCGACCCTAATCATGTCTATGTTTTCCATGTTCGGTGGCTGCTCGATTCGTGCTTTCTTATTCCCTGTTCTCATTTCATGTATGTATGTTAGGGCAATTGCGAGTTCATTGATCGGCGTTCGATCCTATCCCCAACATAAAACTTTGCCCGCTGATGCGGAATGGAAGTTACCATTTGAAATTGTTTCAAAGCTGGTGTCCCAATTATCATGTTATAATTGGGTGAAGATCGACTACGAAACATCACCTTTTCGGTCTTGAAAAGAGTCGTAATCTCCCATCTGTACATCTAAGTTGATGGCCCCTTGACTTTGTATTTTGTGATTTGTGAATCCTCAAGGGTGCCATTATGCGACCTCAAATTGGAGTCGCTAAACCCCAATTCTTTGAAAGCGATTTATAGTACAAGATGTCGCGGCAAGCCTGTATCGACCATCACTCTATTGACCACAGGCCTATTGATGACCACGAAATGCATAAGCACATATCCTCTGTGTTGATCGAAGTCACTAGCTCACCGAGTAAAGGCGAGGTTGCTCATTTCCTCGCAAAACTATAGGCTTCTCCACATGTTTGTTAATGGAGCGATCGCGGCTCTTGATCGATTATTCTTGGGAGGAGGCTCGGTTATCATTCGATGTTCTGTCGGTAGGCGAGCTTGCGATTCATACATCCGGACCACGGCATCTAGTTTGAGTGGTCATGATGCCCACTGGCGAGTAACTTCTCTATCGCTCGTTTAAAGCCGAATACACTCATCCGTTGTATGACCCTTATCTACTGTGGCGGCCACCAAATATTTGGATGCATCGCACCGTGTGTCGGAACCATCGGGTAAGGCTCGGGTATTTCATCTCTTATTTCATTCAACATCTGGGTATAAGAAATTATGAGCGGCGTGAAGTGCTCCTCCTTAAATCTCTCGGGTTTTTTGATTTCCCGATCTGTGTTCCTGCGGGTATCTCTAGGCGGACTACGCTCAGTCCTCTGTTTGCCCTTGTTGGACGAAGACGTTCCTTCGTTTCCCGCTGTGGCAATGTACTTTCTTGTTGAACTCAACATCTCTTGCAAATTCATTTGGTGGAGATAGGCGAAATAGGATTTCAAGTACCACTGGTTTCAACCTGTTTCAAAACTGCTCATGACGACGTTGTCCGCTAATCCTCTTGTTAGCTCGTACACTTTGTAAAACCGCTCATAATAGCTACGGGTACCCTCGTTGTCGCCTTGTCGGACCTCATGTAGGTCGATGTGTGTCTTTTTAGGTCCTCCCACTGACTTGAACTCTGCTATGAATTTGTTGATCAGATCATCCCATGACAAAATCGAACCAGGAGGAAGACTGCGGATCCACGATGCTGCCCTGTCTTGCATTGACCCCACAAATGCTATACACCAAGCCTCGTCGCTAGAGGTACATAAGCTAATTTTGCTCTAAAAAGTGGATAGCCAATCCAGAGGATCTGTTGCTCCATGGTAGTTTATAAAATTGGGGTAGTGAGTTCCCCCTCTTGGAGCCGCTTTCAGTATACTGGGATGGAGCACGCTTGTTCCCCATGTTGGAACCATTTTAACACCGCCGTGCTTTTTGCGACTCCTCTGTCTGTTTTTCATTATTCCCATTTCCTCTTGATTCGGGGGAATTGGCAGGAATGCACTTTGTCCTCCCATATCTTGCGAGTTCCCATGTCCCTCTGTGCGAGTCTGGACTGGCGAGGATTCTAAAGTCGACACTGGTGCACCACGATCGTCGAACACGGGCTGACCCGACCAAGTCTTGACCTTATCCCTCTTGGTTGAGGCGTTGCATGGCTGCTTTCTTCCATTCGACCATTTGGGGTGAGGCTGTTTTGGAGGAATGAAAGTTGGTTGTAGCTCTGTTTGTGCGGGTTGAGGAGGTTGAATTTGCGGATAGGTTGGGGTGGCGATCCTTCGGCAATTAGCGAGGCATTCCTACCCGCATTTCCTCTACATATTCCATATGCGCTTGTAGAGCTATCTTATATGAATCTTCTTTGTGGGGAGCTCCCCTCTTTGAAAACTTGACCTCTTGTTAGTTATTCGGATTAGATGTCCCATTATCCCTTTCCACTTATTTTTTGATCGCTTCTTCGTGTATTTATGAGCTCTGGTTCTTTCCCGGATATATGCTCGCATGTCGGTTGTGAGCGCGGGTTGACATTTGCCCCATCGGACATAACCGCCCGGCTAGCCTCTCTCCATGGCGTGCTCACTCCACGTGTCGGCGATTATTTGGTTTAGTCGGTATTCTTGAGTTCAAGTTCTTCCACGGCCATGACTTTATGATTTTTGTGGATATTTTTACGGTTTAGAATATTAAGGTGAAAAAGTGTACATGTTCTCGAGGCGACTTGTAGCTAAAATAACCAAACTTTCTTTACTTGAAGATCAGAAACCGGCGAAAGGGTGTATAAACCAACTTTGGGTATTTAAAGATGGACTCAGCGTGAGTATGCGATGAAGTTGATGATTTCCTCTGTGTAGGTTGTTGAGATGAGAAGAGCGGCGGTTTACGAGTTTGTATTATCCCAAAAGATCAAATCTTTAGTGACCGACAGACTGAAAATGATGATAAGCTCGCCTGAGACACCGTGAAATCGTCTTTGTGGTGGAGCAAGTGACTCAAAAAGCTGAATGATTATAGTTTCCCGGTAACGGAGCCAACTGATGTTGCGTTGAACACCAGATTTGCGGTAACAGTGTTTATCTTGAGGATATAAGGCTAATATGTGTGATTTCTACGATGAGGACATGGTGGTGATCAAGAACAGCGGTGGCGGATAAGTTCTTTGTGAAGAACAAGTAAATGATTCGACGGATTGGCAGAGTGTATCTGCTTGTTTTAGATTATGGCTTAAATCTTGACATTAAAGATTAGATTTCTATTACATGGTGATCCCATGTTTATAGGCTAAAAAGTAAGTCGGTTTACTGTTCATCGACAAGACAACTAGAGTACATGGCTAAGGAAAGTATGCATGCAATACAAGTGTCCTTGCCAGCTGTTAGGAGTGGCTAGCTGTTCTGTCCAGCGGGATCGATAAATATGGTAAGCAGCGGGTATCGACCAGTGATGATTATGGCAAACAGCGGACCCGTTTGTGCCTTGTCTTGAAATCAGTCATGACTATATGGGTAGAGATCACACGGCGAGGATGGGTCCGACTTACGATGGGCGGACAAGATCCGGCTTACTGCTGGCGGATAGGGCCCAGCTTGCAACTAGCGGGCGAAGGTGGTGGTTTGAGCGGCGCCAGGAGGAGAGTAGAGGCCCAATATTCATCTTTGTTGGGCCAAGATGATAGGCCCAATTTAGGTTAACGAGGGCCCATTCCGATCGGGTATATCACAAAGATAACAACACACTGTGATTGAGAACAACATGAGTGTGTTATCGTAGTCGAGCCCGATGAGCCAAGATTTTCTAAATCAGAGAAGTGGACTATATTCTTAGAATTTGATTGGGTCGAATTCATGAGAACAAGTTGTTGGGAATATCCCATGCATCTTATTGGTTAAGATGATAATGCATTTTCGTATGCAAAATTCAATGAGAGGTTTCCTACGCAACCCCTCATGGAATAATTCTCTCGATCTTCGGATATAGAGTAAATGGGATATATTCTCTTTTGGATAAAGAAAGTCAGGTTATTAAAAGTCAACAACAGTCGAGTCTCGGATTCGAGCATTGGAGAGCAGCATAGTGCATCCTCAAGTACCTTCGGAGAACGAGGACTAATATGCGTCTATATTCAGGTGCATGCCTGAGTATTGTTGACTACACTAATTCTGACTTATAGTCAGATTAAGGATGATTGTTAGTCAATCTCGGGCCCAGTGTTTACTCATTGTGATGGAGCTACAGTCTGAAGCAATCCAGCACTGCCAATTTGACTCTGTTAGTCGAATGCATAGCAGCTTTCGGAGCAGCTAAAGAGGCAGTGTGTCTTCAAAAGTTCTTTGTTGGATCAGGAAGTGATTCCAGGTCTCGTAAGTCGATATCACTTTGCTGTGAAAATAGTGGAGCGGTAGATTATGCAAAGGTTCTTCGCACTCACAAGAGGTCAAAAGCATATTGAAAGTAAATACCACCTGATCAGACAGACCGTGCAGAGAGGGGACATTTCGGTCCTAAAAGATCGCCTCGAGCCGACAACCTAGCTGATCAGTTTTACCAAGTTGCGTGACATCTAGTGTCACAGATAAGCACTTGACGGGTATGAATTAAGAAGATATGTCTCATCTGTTTTAGAGCAAGTGGGAGAATGTTGTGGATAGATAGAATAAGGGTGTGGTGCTCTAAAAACAATCATTGCTTGTCTTTACGGGCAAGTGGGAGATTGTTAGATATAGTGTGCCCGAAAGACAATTGTTGCTTTTCTATACGGGCAAGTGGGAGATTGTTGGAAGTAGCGCCCGAAAGTCAATTTATGTAATTGTTTTTATAATTAATAAATGATAGATTTATTCTCATCTTATTATTTGTTTCGTGCTTATATTTAATACACTGCGGAAAACCCTAAGTCGTATCATATGTTTCCATATAACTTAGTGTGCGTCACACACGAGGATTAATTTTATGGTGATATACTAGAAATGCTAGTCCGTGGTGAACTTAATCAAAGTATGAGGTCTATTCATTAAACCACCACTAATGCGCCCATAACACTTTATGGTGTGACCGTCTTATCCGGACAGTCGACATTGGTTGTCTAAGTGGGGTATTTATATATGATGTAGTCATATAGGACTGTACCGATTAATCCACATTTCTCATATAATTCCATGATTGAGAAATCTTATTAAATCACAAGATGATCATATATGGATTAACCTTAATCCTGAAGTGATTACAAACTCTACTTGTTTCAAGATAGGGTTTGATGTGTTAGATTAAGGATCACTAGAGGCGCGGTCGAATCACTTTCACGTTGGCACTATTACGGAATGAGTGAGAAGTGTGTGTCTCACGAGATATGGAATCCATTCCTTCTGCGGGAAGTAGAAAGACAATCCCCTTATTTGTTAATCCTAGAAATTGATCGATCCCGGGAGTATGTATTGGTTATGAATTAATTGATCACTAGTGGGTTGATGGTAAATAAGGATAAGATGTTTTGAAGAAGGTTTAAGAAATAATCCGCTTCATTCACGGATAGTCTATGGAGGTTGTATGTAATGATTATATCAATGGACACTTATCGACTCGACTCGACTCGACGTTTTGAGAATAAGTTATATCTATAATCGATAGAGTTCAGTTTCGGTTTTATGGTGGCGTAATTCCGGAATTAATAAGTTGGATGGAAATATTCTGTTCGATGAATATTTTATTCAATTTATTGTAGCTACTGGTTATAGGATCATGGTCCCCGGGTTGGCTCCGAACACGCGAGTGTTTTATCGTTTTATGGAACCTCGGGAATAAATTAAATAGTTGGTCTATTTGATAAATATGCAATATTATTTATTTGGTAAATAATATGTAAAATAGAAAAAACATTTTCTATTAAAATTGATGGCAAATGTGGCGGCCCCTGTGAGAGAAAATTAGGAAAATAATTTTTTCTAGATTATGTCACATATGTAATTAATTATTTATTTGTTAGATAATTAATGGAAAAGAGATAATAGATTGATTTTTTGGGAATTATCTCTTATCTTATGGCAAATATCTTTTCTTTATGGGAATAGGTAATTGTGGTGTGAGAATGATAACTCTCTATTGACTAGTTATTTTCTATATAAAGAGGTTCCTCTAACACAATTACACAACATTATTGGCGCCACATTATAATAAAAGAAGAAAATTAGTTTCTCGTTCTAGTCACTAAGAAAGAAAAACCTAGGGTTTCTTGGAGCATATTCGAGGAGGTTTCTGGCGAGATCGGCGTCCACGATCGTCGCTTGGAGATACAATCCGGAAGATCACGGCTTCTCCGCTTTGGTCGATTGCCTATTTCTCTCCGATTGGGGTAAATCTACTAACATTCTTGTAGATTAATTTATTATGTGAATTTAAATCGTGGTAAAATCACATGTGAATTTAGTCGTAGCTTCATTTGTGTGCATGATTGAAGCGTCTCGATCGGTCTTTGTGAATCATATCGGCGATCAATTATGAATCGAATCCGGATTAGGGTTTTACGTATATCCAGCGATTTGGTGTTTCTAAAGAAAAAGCGAGAATAATACAATGGAAGACTAAAAGTGCTTGTTTTTGGTTTTTTTTTTTTGGATGAATCAATCTTATACAAATTAAAGATAAAACTTTTATTTAATTGACATTTATCCAAAGCAATTTTATCTCTTTTGGCATTTATCTACATCTCTTTAAATTATATCTTCTACCACCCTCCTAAAGCAGGCGGGGTTTGGAGGCGAGTTTGTCTTTGTATATTTTGTATATTTTTAAGGGCATCTCCACTCCGGAGGCTTTCCCGAAGTCCATTAGTTGTGATGTTTTGAATGACATCTCCATTCCGGTTGTTCTTCCGGATTCCATTAGTTGTGATGTTTTGGAGGGAATTTCCACTCCGTTTCTTCTCATGGAGTCCATTACTTGTGATGTTTTGGAGGACATCTCCACCCGGCTGTTTTTTCGGCTCTTTCGGAGTCCATTGAAATTTGCATCAGTTTGTTAATTAATATTGTGCATCCGTCTCATTATCACTGGTGCAACCTTTCAATATAATATAGTTGTCTCCTTACGTATATTTATGTTAATAAGGCAATTAAATCCTGATATTCAGACACTTTCTTTTTAATCAAGAAAAATGGTCATGAACACTGAGGAAAGGATTCAACACACTCAGTTGTGGTTGAATCGAAGAACTCGGACGGATGAACTAGGGTTAGGAAGAAGACAATCGACTAAATAAAAGGGATTTTATTTCTGCTATCATGCAAATAATTTCTACATACATTTACAGAACGACACCTCATCCCTATTTATACTATTACACAAATACATCCCAAATACTGAAAAATACGTAAGTAATAAATACAACCTATTTAGTATAGTAAACTCAACACCCCCCCTCAAGATGGGCTTGGGGGGCAATATATGTCCTTCATGTGGAAACATTGCAGCAAAGAGTGAAAAAGTGGACCATCCAACGGCTTCGTGAAGATGTCGGCGAGCTGATGCAAGGTTGAGATGGGAACAAGCTTCACAAGACCATCTTGAATTTTTTCGCGTATAAGGTGACAATCGATTTCAATGTGCTTCGTTCTTTCGTGGAAGACGGGGTTATGAGCCAAGTGTATGGCACTAATATTGTCACAATGTAAAGAAATGGGTGTAGGAAAAGGTAACTGAAAATCGTTGCCCAAGTAACACAACCACTGAATCTCACAAGCAGCAAGAGCTAGTGCTCGGTATTCTGCCTCGGTAGAGCTGCGGGACACAGTTGTTTGTTTTTTTGATTTCCACGAAACCAAGGCATTACCAATGAACATGCAATATCCAGTGATACTCCTACGAGTATCCTTACATGCCCCCCAGTCCGAGTCCACAAAACCAGTTAAAACAATAGGATTATGAGACGAATAGAATAAACCTTTCCCAGGTGCATTTTTAATATAGCGAAGTACCTGTTTGGTACCGCGGAAATAGTGAGCGATCGGGCGTCTAAATTAGCTCGATTCTTTGTGTGACATAGGATATATCAGGTCGCGTAATCGTCAGGTACAACAGCTTCCCAACCAAACCGCGATAAACCGTGTTATCCGACAGAAGCACTGAATCACCGTGATGAAGAGATTCTTTAGATTTCATAAGTCACGAACTTTGCGATCCAACATATCAAAGGCTTCAAGCAAGCGAGGGCATATTTACGTTGTGAGATCACGATTCGGTTTGGACCTAGAGATTTCCAGTCCCAGGAAAAATTTTAGATTGCCCAGGTCCTTGATCTTGAAAAGATTGTGCAAATGGGTCTTGATTTGACAAAGAATGGCAAATAGTCACCAGCTAGGACAATGTCGTCCACATAGGCCAAAGCAATAACAAAATGACCATCCTTGCGTTTAATAAACATGCTTTGTGATCATGTTTGATTGTTTATACCCCAAATCTGTGAGTGCCATTGTGAGTTTGTGATTCCATTGTGCGACTAGCTTGCTTGAGACCGTAAAGTGATTTACGTAAGCGACAAACTTAGTTAGGGCCAGTTGTTTGGAAACACAGAAGCGACTTCATATAGACCTCCTCATTAAGGTCCCGTGAAGAAGCGCGTTATTCATGTCTAATTGATGCAAATACCACCCTTTGCGGCTGCAAGGGCTAGTAAACTTATTATAGTGGTAACTTTTGCTCGGGAGAGAAGGTTTCCTCGTAAGCGATTCACGGGTTTGTGTATAACCACTTTGCTACTAGGCGTGCCTTATACCTTTCTAACGTCCCATCTGCATGATATTTCACTTTGTAGACCCATTTACAACCGATGGGCTTCTTCCGCTTCCGGTAAATCCACTATCTCCCATGTTTTACGTGGATTACAAGGCAATGATTTCCTTTTCCATAGCCTCTCGCCATTCACGACTAACAAGCTTTGCTGATTGTATGTTTGTGGCTCGGGTATTTTATCAAGAAGCGAGCAATGTAAATAGCATGTTGTGAAGATAATTGGACCCCACTGATGACAGACTGTAAATGTGTGAGGTGAGACACGTTTCTGGGTGTGTGCACATATATAGTCTTTCAAATAAGTGGGTGCTCGATGTGCCCGAGTGGGCCTCGGTTCAGGCTGTGTTGAGGACGATGATGCCTCATCTGTGTGTTGTTCTTCATGTGTGTGGTGTTCTGGTGAATGTGCATCAAATGAATGTGGTGATGCACATCGAGTTCGGAGGGCATGAATAACGACATCAACATGATCAAAATTAAGTAAAGAAGGTGTTGGCGATAAATCAAATTACGTGTGTGCATTTTCTCATTGTGAGTGTGATATGGAACACTAATTCATGGAAGACAACATCTCGGGAAATAAAAATGTCCTTTGTACTTAAATCAAGAAGGACATAACCCTTAGAAGTTTGAGACATACCAAGATTGACACGTATCGTGCTCTGCGTATCAAATTTATGCGATCTCGTGTTAGGGATGATGCAAAAACTAAGCACCCCATGACCCTCAAGCGCTTTAAATCCGGTGCTTGTTGATGGAGAACACAGTAAGGTGTGGAATTATCAAAATTGGTGTAGGTGTGATGTTGATGAGTTTGTTGCATCTTGAATACAATGACCCAGAGTATAAAATTGGTAGATTAGCTTTGAAAGAGCAAAGACCTTGCTACATTTAAGATATCTTTGGTGTTTTCTCTCCTGAACACCATTACATTGTGGAGTAGAAACAATTTCTGATGTATGATCCTTTTTGACATAAAATTCATCCCATCTAAACTCTAACCCATTGTATCGATTCTTAGCGTTTTATCTTCTTATGGAGCGTGTTAGGCGTGAGCATAAAAGCTCTGTATCAGCAGTCGACCTCCCCTTAGACTTGATCAAGAACACCCAAGTATAACGACTAAAATCATCCACATTTGTTAAAATAATGTTGACCATACACCGTTGATTCCTATCTGGACCCCACAAATCCATATGTATTAGATCAAAACAGGATTCAACTACACTTGTACTTAATGGAAAAGACAAACGCTTCATTCTAGCGTGTGGACATACATAGCAAATGGTCTCATCATGTGGCAGCAAAATCTCTTCATGATCCTGCTTCAACATCTTCATACGTTGCTGTGACATGTGCCCCAGTCGTAGGTGCCACATGAGATCTTTATTTGGAGCTACATTGTATATAGTTGCAGCATTATTGCAAACCTTTTCCTGTATTTGATTCTCTATATTATTGCTATCCCCTGCTTCAAGCACATATAATCCAGCCTCCCTTTTAACTGTACCAATCCTCAGCCCAGTGTTCTTCTCCTGCACAATACACATCCCATTCATAAACACAACACATAACTCTCTATCAGCTGTCAATCTGCCCAAAGAAATCAAATTACCTTTGGAATTCGGTACACACAAAACCTCTTTTAAGACTAGTGTGTTATTTATCTTGACTGTACCAATGTGCGTCACATTAATTGTACTACCATTTGGAAGGCTTACTGTAACTCCATGGACCTTGTTGGCCTTTTCAAACATCTCAATAGAACAAGCAACATGATCTGTTGCTCCTGAATCACGGATCCAGGAACTTATACCTTTACCTTGTGTCTCTTTGGTGATCTGCTTAAAATTTGCTGTCATTACACTAGTTTGATTGATAGAATGGTCCCTATCCTGCTTCTCATCAAGACTCATTTGATCCAAGAACCTACTCAGCTTCTGGAGTTGTAGGCTAGTGAGTCCCAGTCCTGTTTCATAAGGTTTATCATGCTCAACTCTTGGAACTTCCTCAACTCCCTTTGGATCAACGTCTCTTTCTGTGAGGTTGACCCTCTTCTTAGGTTTCCAATCTGGAGGATACCCATTCTTCTTGTAACAAGTGTCTATGGTACGCCCGTTAAAGCCACAAAGGAGCATTGGACCTTCCTGTACGTTCCTCTTCTCTGGTTTGCTTCCCATCTGCCTTGTTCTTTATCTGTATTGTAGTTTATGTTGGACCTGTTGGCAAAAATAGTAGGTTGAGTATTTTGAGGATGGCTAACTGAATACTCCAACTGTCTCTCGTGCTGAATGCTCATGGCAAAGGCATCAGCAATGGTAGGGAGGGGTTTCATCAATAGAATCTGAGATTTAACTGGAGCAAATGCCTCATTTAACCCTTTCACAAAGCGTATCACATACTCCGACTCGATATAGCCAACAAAAATTGGAATCACCCTGCAAGTGCATCTAACTGCACAAGAGCAACTAGGAATAGGCCTTAGAATCTGAATTTCATCCCAAATAGTTTTCAACCTAGCAAAGTACTCAGTAATAGACTGATTCCCTTGCTTAACCTGATTTATTTCTTCCAATAAGTCTGACAGTCGAAACACATCCATATTTGAATACCTCTGATGCAGATCTTCCCAAATTTCTTGCGCTGAATTCATCCATATCACACTTCTTGCTATGGCTGGAATTACAGACCTTGTAATCCACGCATCCTTTATCGTATCTGCCCGATTCCAACGAGCGACGGTCTCTCATCTTCAATCGGCCCGAGAATGAACCGTCAACAAACCCTAACTTGTATTTCATTATCAACGACATTCTCATAGCTCTGCTCTAGGAATGGAAATTTTTGCCATCTAAAGGTGGATCTACCAAGACGAGTGTTGGATTCTCGCTTGGATGCAGGTAATAAGGACTCGAAGTGTCAATTTCTGCTGGAATTCGGATCTGTCGGTCATTCGCCATTATCGATCTAAATCGAGGCACCGAACGAAGAAAACAACGAGCGAAGGTAAGACACGAACGGATTGAGGTCTAGGATTCTCGAACTCTCTCTGATACCATGAGGAAAGGATTCAACACACTCAGTTGTGGTTGAATCGAAGAACTCGGACGGATGAACTAGGGTTAGGAAGAAGACAATCGACTAAATAAAAGGGATTTTATTTCTCCTATTATGCAAATAATTTCTACATACATTTACAGAACGACACCTCATCCCTATTTATACTATTACACAAATACATCCCAAATACTGAAAAATACGTAAGTAATAAATACAACCTATTTAGTATAGTAAACTCAACAAACACAAGCACTAAATGAAAAGGCGTTATAAATGGGTATCATGATAATACCCTTTCATTAGATGAGTATTAATTAAAAGGGGGAATGAGGGAGAAGGACAAAAATATTTCATCAATTGAGTAGAAGGACAGTTTTTTGAAACTTTTGCATAAAGGACAAAACTATTTATTCATTTTGTCGAAATTCACTTGTGTTCGAAATTCATTTATTTAAATTCACTCCCGAAATTCCTTTATATCGAAATTCACTAATTTTCAAAATTCATTGTGCAATTCACTAATTTTTAGGGATTCATTGTAAAATTCACTATCGAAATTCATGATTTGGGATTCATTGAGGAGATTCAGCGATTTTAAGGATTATTGTTTGTCATTACCATTATAAAAATTATCGATTGTCATTATCACTTATAAAAAATATGTAGTTGTCCTGTTATTTAAAAATATTTCAGATTGTGTCATTATCTCTAATTTTCCATAATTAAAATGTGTATGATCACATCTTCGTTGTCGAAATCTTTCTCTATTCTTTAGTGGATTAATAACCATGTTTAAGTTAATATGGACAAATGATGATTATATGTTCATCAACCGAGAAGAAAAGAAAATTAGTAAAGTGATATGACTATTAATTGAAAAGGTGTCATATAAAAGGCCGGGTAACTTTTTATGACATATAATTAATTACTAATATTTCTCGAAGTTAATTTTCCTCTGATATTTGTGTTGATCTGTTTTAATTCAGTAAGAGACGGTATAGTATATCATTGGATGAAATACTATACCAAAGCAATTTGAGTTGTACGAGAAATTATTTAAATAAAATTTACTATGTCAAACTTACGACATTGGGTCTATAAATGTTTGTAGTACTTTGTAAATTTTAATAATATATCACTAAGGTGCTCAGGATATATGTTTTTATTAATGCGTGGTACAGAATTTAGACTATATGAATAGTACAACATACCGAAATTGTTATTAATTTTGTGACAATGGCGAAAGTTCAATAATTCGGTTTGCGCAGTTTTATTGTGTTCTTCTTTAGTGATTGCATTGTATCAACTATGTTAATCAAGTTTAGTAGCCCGAAATAATAGGTTCACCTGTAGTACTCTATTTGATTTTTGGAAGTGCGTATGTTTTGTGCAAATAATACATGAGTATGTTTTGAGTGGATATATATACATAATGACTGTGATTTTAAATAGAGATGTTAAAAAAGTATTCAGTTACTTTCATCAATGATAACACGATATACTGTACGTCTTTCTGATGGAAATCAAATACGAGGCCAGTGGATGAAATTGAAATTGAGAATCAATTTAACAAGCGAATTAAGATAATTCGATATGATTGAGGTGGAGAGTATGATAAATTGTTTAATAAATTTTGTTAAGGCGCCAACATCATTCATGAAATCAATGTCTCATACACACCTTAGCCGAATGGTGTTGTTTAAATGCAGGAACACTTGAAGAAATGATGAGTGCCTTGTTGATTCGTTCGGGTTTATCCCAGAACTGTGGGGGGAGACAGTCCTCTCAGCAATTGTAATTCTCAACAAATACCACCATGAAATAGTGGAAAGGCTAATAGTCTTCCTATGAATTCCTAAAAGTGTGGGCCATTTAGGAAAGGTATAAATACCTAAGCCTAAGCAATCAAGATAAGGGCCTGAGACAATACATTGCATATACATCGAGTATGCAAGTAAATGTAGTGCTTATCCGTATTTAGTCTAACAGTCGGATGTTCCTAATGGAAGCTCGTGATAGAATGTTGAAATATATGATATATTGAATGAATCTCGGATTTCATTTTACGATGTATCTAGTGTAGTGCTTTGAAAGTGTACCATAATGTTAACGAGGATATCAAATGCGAAAGATTCAATATCCACCAGTGCATATGTAATCACTAATTGTATCAGAGTCACTGATATAAGTATATAATGCTATATCAAGTTGGTACTAAATGTGGAAATGATGGTAAGTCACGACACAAACATCGTAGACACAATACCATCAAATAATTGATCTCTAATGGTTTGATTTCCTCGATTAAATAAAGGCAAACCAAAATCTTGCGGATTTGCTTAAAAAAGGTTTAGCTAGAGATCGGGGATATCATAATTGACAAACGGAATGTGATTGAAGCCTATTACGCATGTTCCTTTGTAATGGTAACCTAACCATGATGATTGGAGATCCCAAGATCATGGTTCAAAAGGGACAACTAAGTTATGGGGGATAGTTATCACTTACCCATTCTGTTATAAACAAAAGTGCTTTATGTGTTTATGGTAGGTTAAGCTAAAGCTTTTAATGACTCTTATACTGTGGCTAAGACAAGTGAGGTATCGCAGAATACTCTTTATAGGAGGTCACCTATATAAGTGTGTAGTGGGGCCGCTTCTGTGAGGATTTACAGGCTTAAATTCTCTAAGGCGCTTTCTGAAACCAAAAGCGATCCAAGGCCAAAATGGATGCAATCATGAGCACTTGAAAATGGTAGGAGGTCTATTGTGCAGGTATCGTTGTCTAGGCATACACCAAAGCCTGAGCAGTTCAAGACCTAGTTCACTCATTAGCCAAGTATGTTCGATGGTACTATACTAGAGAAGGTTCAAGGCATAAAACCACCCCTCCTGATGCAATAGATTTCCGCTTGTAATCTCTTCAGAGTCTGCATTGCATTTGCATTAATTTCTTTCATGTGGGGGATTGTTGGAGAAAATGAATGAAATTAATTATTTTAATTTAAAATAATGAATAAATTGAATAGACATGAAGCATATGGTTGCTTCTATTCGGTGATAAGTTGCAACCTCAAATGGGATGCATCAGTTTGGTTGTGGGGTTGCATCAATTCAAGTTAGGGATAACCAAACTTGAAGTGGTACTTTTCCTCTATATAAACAAGCCCTAACATAATGAAAGAGATATAATTTTTTAGAAGATTGAATTTCTCAAAAATACATATACTTTCAAAAGACTAAAGCTGTATGAAATTCATTCATATATATTTATAATTTGCATTTTTCAAAGTCATAAGGAAGAGATTATAAACCACGCTCGGTTCGCCGCTTCTGATTCCATTCAGTGTCAACCGAACAAAAGGAAAGATTGTTGTATCTTGTAGTGCGATTGCGATAACCGTGGACACATAATCGGTGCAATATCGTCTTAAGGACAGAGTGATACATTTGCCTCAATCCATAAGTTTTCACATTACTCATTTCATTTTGTCATTTTGTCGTTTTGGTTCAATCATATTTTCTTATTTGATCATGTGTTAATGTGGTGTTCATATTATGTGTCAACATTAATTAACAGCATGTTGAACCGGTAATCTATAACCAACGACTCTAGTTGTAACTTGCTTTTATGTTATAACTGAATGTAAATGCTCTACGTAACCGTTGTAGTGAAGTATACTATAAATACTTCATGATGAACCCGTTGTAACTTAACTTGTTCATTATTCTCTGATCAATAAGAATTCCGCATTTTTATTTTCTTTGGTTGTTTGGATTTCATCAATTTCAACACATGTTGCGGGCTTTCATAAGGACCCACAACTTCTAGGATTGAGATACTTCGATCTTCAGTAGAAGCCATTGAGATTTTAGGTACGATATCGTTTTTATAAGAAGAGGTATGAATGACATTGTTGATAATGCACATTCATAGAAAAAACAGGGGGTCATGATTCTAATGGAAATAACGAAGAAAGAATCAGGTTGAAAGGCATTTTCTGGCATTGGCCAAGGTTCGAATCCCTAATCCCGCCCCCAATAAAAAAAAGACCAGATAGAAATATTTCTTATTTTATAGCTGGTGAAGTCAGAATGGCATCTTGGAAATCCCATTGTGTAGCTGAAGCTGGATCTCAAAATGTGGTAATAGGGATTTCAATTTCAAAATTTTAGTTGGAAAACGTATTCATGTCAAAGACCACTAGGTTCCTGCCTCTTGAAAAATGCCACATCATTTCCAATAGGACCTAACTTATTACCTCCGTTCTAGCTCAGGTCTGATAGGCTTTTGACGTAGGTATGACCAGACGTCATACACATGGCATATAATAAGGCTATTTGGATCTTCTCAGCAAAATGGGCCGACGGGGTTGAGCCAAGTAAGAGGCCTTACATTTCAAATAACTTCGAGAATAAGTACTCAGCCTGGTGTGTGACATCTCTCAACTCGTTCAACCGACATGGTGCAGGTTCACCTCAGTATCGAACTCCCAGCTCGGAACATGTCGTCTCTATCAACCTTCAGGATTCGAGATAGGAAATCCAGCCATTTAATAGATGATACTCCATGATAGTAACTGGTTGTAATAATGGTTCGATGATTCACCTTTTATTATGGTATGGCGAAAAGCGCTCCATGATTTCAACCATTTACTAAGCACATTCAACACAATATTAACTCTCAAATCGAGCTCTATAAAATGGTGTCATCATCCAGCGATACGAATATCGCTTTGCACATGGCGTCACAAGATAGTCTCTGAAATGAGAATAATTGATAGCCCAAGGGTCGAGTTCTGAGTTGAGACATCGACAACCCGGCGTGATCGAGAGGGAACCGAGGCGATGGGCCCATCTCGATACCGCCAAGTCGGAGCTCGGGGTGTGGACAAAGTCCACTCTAAACACGTGAGCCCATTATCCATGTGGTTACTTGCATAAGTGGGTAAAGCCCATATAAGCTGGTAAAAGCCCAAAGGGCTAATACTGTATTTTACCCAAACCGACATGATTTAGGGTTAGGGTAGTGAACTCCCTATAAATATACACTTCCAGGAACTACGTGTGACTTGATTCCTGGACAATAACATGATACGTAGGCAATCTAAGATAAACTCTTAGACTCAGCCGCAAATCATAAAAACCCTTCTTTAGGCATTAAGGTTTTGGGTGTTCATCACTAGATCGACACAGGCCCGGAAAAATTAGGTGACGTAATTTGTCATCGTCATCCATAAAATCAAAACTACGTTAATAGCTTGACCAACATATTTCAGGTACGTAGGCAATCAATCCACATTGGCTTAGCTATAATTCCTCGTAAAATCCACCAGTCAAATTAAATGAGTTGCCCTCACGATAGCGATTATACGAATTGTTACCCGAATATCATCAATATTAAAAAAGAATTTATTTGATTATTATTATACTACATTCGTCCCAAAATGTAAGTGTGTTTAACTTTTTGAATTTGTCCCATAATATAAGTCAATTTAGAATACCAATGGAGTATTTATTAAATTTATTTTTATTTTATCCTAATTTATTATACATTCACCCACCTTACAACTATTATCTTAACGAGAGTCAAATGATATTCTAGACTTTTTCCTGCTTTTTGGGACGGATGTAGTAATTATTTTGAAAGTTATCGGATTAATTACAAATGTGCCGGACTGTATTTTATTTTCATATTTGATCATACTAGCGGAAAAAGTAAATATCAGAACTGAATATGTTATCACTGGAAAATTTTATTTTTGGAGGAACATCACTGGAAAATTCATCAACAAATAAAAACTCTTGGTTTTATACGAGAAATTATAAGTTCAGGTCACTGTAGCGGACCTTATTTCGAGTCAGGTCAATTCAGACCTGACAATTTTTTTTACGTTCCACGTAGAAATTAGCACGGGTGCGTGCAAATTATGACGCACTCATGGAAATTAATTAAGAGCCTCGTTGAAGTGTAACGACACACAAAAAGAACGGATAACGCTAAAATTAAGAAGGATCCGTCAAAATTTTAACTTATTCCGTCTAAATTTGAACGCTTCCGTCAGAATTTGGACGAATATTCAAATTGTAACAGAATCAACCTTTCGCCTCGTGGAAATAAAGAGCGCACAGTGCAAATTCGGACGAGATCGTCGAATTTGAAAACCCTGATCTAAAGTCTTCTCTTCTTCATCCTCCACCAAATTCATTCCATCATAGTTGAAAAAAGACGCAGAAGAAAAAAAACCGCATAAACCCCTCTTTCCTTCTTCAATTTCAACGGGAGTGTTTCACCCATTAGAACGATCTCTTCTCCTTCTTCATCCTCTACTCATTTTATTCCGTTAGAAGAAGAAAACGTGGTCTAAAAATTGGAACGGGAGTGGTCTATAAATTGGAACGGGCAAGTGATTGAAGCTCTATATCATCACAATGGCTAATCTTCCTGAAGAAGAAACACCTCTCGTAAGTCATTTACGGTTTATTTGTTTTAATTTCGATTATATTTTCACCAAACCTAAAAAAACTTTGAAAATTTAATGTATAATTTGAAAATTTCATGTATGATAGTATTATTTTTATTTTTATTTGAATTCATGTATGGTAGTGTAGACATTTTCTAGATTGGAATTAATGTATGATAGTGTTATATGTATGATAGTGCAGACATTTTTAATTTGAATTTTTATTTGTATTCATGGATAATTCATGTATGACAATATTAATGAAAGTGTTTTATTTTTATTAAATTCATGTATGAGAGTATTATAGTTTTGATTCGAATAATTTATGATAGTGTATGATATTGTTTTTTTCTCATAAGTATGTGAGAATGTTGTATGTTGTTTTTTTTTAAATGAGTAGTATAAATGCCTTAATTTTGACATGTGTAGTATTGTATGTTATAGGTAATTTTGAACGTGATTAGTAAAAATCTGTAGTATGAAATGCTTTAGTTAATTTTGAAATATGTAATATGGTACGGCTTTTGAAATAACACATGAAGGGAAAATTAATCGTTATGGAAAATCACAATGAAAATGTCCATGATTTTATAAGCAAAACATATATGATTTAAAAACGTGAAACAAATGACAAATAAATGTTGTGTGAAATAACAAAAAGAAAAATCTCAACCTATTTTATGGTACGCCTCGACCTGATGAGGTTCTTAGAAATGCATGCATCCCTAGGGCGTTTTCGATTCCTTTTGATCCGCTGTGTCGGCCTAATCCCCAGGCATTGTATTGGGCTCCTTATATAGCGTAGCTCGTAGAAAATTTCATTAGTTCTGCTCAATAGAGCATCTTTTCCCGTTCTCAACAG
>CM047805.1:80104927-80292427 GCA_026214975.1 Gentiana macrophylla | reverse complement strand
CAAAAAGAGAATGGAATGCTGAAGATAGAAAAAGAGCAAACCTCAACAATATTGCTATTGATATCTTATACAGAACTTTGGATAGCAATATGTACATGAAAGTGAAAGATTGCAAGACCGCAAAAGAACTTTGGGATAAGTTGCAATTAATCTGTGAAGGGACTGATGCAATCAAGAAGAACAAAATCAGTGTGGCAAAGAAGAAGTTCCAAGAGTTCAAAATGAAACCAAATGAAACTATAGAACAAATGGAATCAAGATTCAATGCAATCATGGATGAAATCACCCTACTGAGTGTAAAGTATTCAAAAGAAGAAATAAATTCAAAAATTCTAGAAGCTTTACCTGCAAAAGAAGTTTGGGAGATTAAGGTGACTGCTATAGAAGAGATGAGAAGTTTACATGAAGAGGAAAGCTTCAAATTATTTTCAGTTCTCAAGGCTTATGAATTCAGTAAGAATCTTGTACCTGAGACTGAAAAAGAAGAACCAAAGACCACTGCATTGGCTGCTACACATCAAGAAGAAACATCAGGAGATCAAGATGATCTACTGGATGAGATCTGAAACAAATTGCCTCTTGAGCAAGAAAATCGAAATGATGAAAAATGGAAGGGGTTCTCCAAGGAATTTCACAAAGAAGTTTGGTGAAAAGAAGAAGGAAGAATCCAAGAAAGACAATGATTACTTGTGCTATCAATGCAAGAAACCAAGACACTTCAAACATGGTATCACGAACTAAAACAAAGAAGGAACACGATCATCTTTGCTTCAATTGCAAGAAGCTGGACATTTCGGACACGATTGTCGGACCTCTTTGAAGAGCAGAGTCAACAAAGAAGATCGGCAAGAAAACTATAGTTCTTGAAGATGAATCGAGGATATGAAGTAGAATCGAGAAAAGGAAATGAATCGATGATGATCGCACTTGTTTCGATATGGATGATTATCCTTTAATGGAAAATATGGATGAAACAGAGGAGGTATACAATTATGTATCTATAAACACTCCTGCTGAAAGTGATTGTGAATCAACTTGTTGTTCAAATCCCAAAAATTCTGACAATGAAGAAACTTTGGATGCCATCCTTAATCAACTGAGGATAATACAATCTGGTTATGAGATTGTGAAGGCTGAAAAAAAAAGCTCTTCAAACTGAAGTTGGAAGATTAAAAGCTGAATTAAGAATTCTCAAAGGTAAGGAAAATGAGTTTGGACAGAATCAACACAAGTCTGCTGTACATTCAGTAGCTGTTGAATTTGCTGAACAATCTTGTTCATCCACTGCATTCAAATCTAGAAAGCCTTATGGTGATAAAACAGGCCTTAGATTTGAAACTCAACACTCAAATAAGTGGATCGATGGAGATTCTTGAACTAGTACGAGGTGGTCCTAAGTTTGTGCCTGCACAAGATCCAACTCCTAAAAAGGTTGCTGAGGCAGTGAAGCCTACTGAGAAAACTTCATGAAAACAAAATCAGAAGTCATAAAGGTCAACAACATCTAACAAAAGGATTAAATCGAAAAGTAGAATTTCTTTGTACCTTCTGAACTCTTGATACGGACACTGCTACCAAGTCTGTTTGGACCATAAAAGGCAAAAATCGAGAAATATTCCAAGGATAAGAATCTAAACCTAAAAATGTCAATCATTCAAGGGATACTTATCTCGGGAAATGTAGACCGTTCATTCTTGATGATGATTGGAATATTCACCTTTCTCTGCTTTGCTAGAAACAACGAGATATAACCATCTTTGCTAGGGTAAAACCTCGGCAATGGAATCGTGAGGACTTATGTAAGACCTCGGCGGGGACCTCAATGAGACTTCACGTTACGGGGCTATTTCTAACAGACAACAAACCTATGGTTATGCTGGTGCTTCTAACAATAGAAATCACTCTAAACAGCATTACATACCAAAAGGCCAGAAAGCATATGTGTGTCCTACACAACCAAATGTTAGACCTTATGGATGTGTAGAATACATGTATGAACAGAAGTATGATACTTTTCAAAGAAGACCTTATGGAAACTAGCCAAGGGTCATGCTTACCACTGACCATCATGGACCCAAACAGTTTTGGGTACCTAAAATACATTGACTTTGTTTTGTAGGGTGTGCAGTACTTTGGCGGTGGATGTTCGGACATATGACAAAGAATAAGCCTTTGTTTGTCAAATTTTGTGGCAAAGGATGGTCCAAGAGTGAATTTTGGCGACAAAAACACACCAGGATATACAAGAGGATATGGCACACTTGTGAGAAATGGATTAACAATCAGGAATGTTGCATTTGTGGAAGGACTAGACTACAACCTACTGAGCACTGGACAGTTTGTGACATGGGTTACAAGGTCACTTTTGACAAGGGCACCTGTATTGTCATTAGTGAAAGAGGTGATCAAGTTGTATTGGCTGGAAGAAGACAACAAAACATGTATGTTGTGGATTGGTCTACTGTTGTTCCAGAAACTTGCCTGATTGTGCATACCAAGTCCGAACTCAATTGGTTATGGCATAAGAAGTTAAATCATCTGAATTTTGATGACATCAATCAGTTGGTAAAGAATAAACCGGTGATTGGTTTACCTGAGATCACATTCAAGAAAGATGCTATATGTGATGCATGTCAGCAAGGCAAACAAACAAAATCATGCTTCAAGTCAAAAACTAAGCAATCAACAAAAAGAGTTTTGGAGCTGATGCACATGGATCTTTTTGGACCAGTAACACCAACAAGTGTGGCAGGAAAGAAGTACACTTTAGTAGTTGTGGATGATTATTCAAGATACACTTGGGTAGTATTCATGAACAAGAAAAGTGAAACACTTCAAAAGATGCCTGAACATTTGAAGAGATTACAAAATGAGAAAAATTTGATAGTAGTGACCATCAGATCAGACAAGGGTACTGAATTTCTCAATAAAGTTATAAGAGAATATTGTGAGTAGAATGGTGTACTACATCAACTAGCTGCTGCTAGTACACCTCAGCAAAATGCGGTTGCTGAGAGAAGAAACAGAACTTTAAAAGAAGCAGGAAGAACTATGATTTGTGAAGCATTATTACCTGAAAGATATTGGGCTGAAGCAGTCAATACAGCATGCTATACACAAAATAGGACCTAAGTGAACAAAAATCTGCTGAAGACACCTTATGAGATTTGGAATGGAAGGAAACCTAATATACCTTATTTCCATCCATTTGGAAGAAATTTTTTTATTTTAAATCATAAGGAGAAATTGAAGACATTCCAACCAAAATCAGATGAAGGAATCTTCTTAGGATATTCTTACATCGACCAAGGCATTGAGTCTTGAATAAAGGACAACTGAAATATGAAGAACCAATACATGTTGTATTTGATGAACCTATGTTCACTGGAATGGAAGATGAAGCTTCAGAACCTGCTGAGAATAAACAAGTCACTGATCCATAATGTGTTGATGTTTTGGAAAGGATAAATTACTTAAAGGTTTCTGACTCTGCCCATGCTGAACACCCTGCTGGTAACACTAATGATGCAACAACTGAGGCAGTTCAAGGATCTGCTGAACCCCTTGCTGAAGCAACAGCAGACCCTACTGAAGATGATGTTCCTGAGAATCAATCTAACCAAAATATACAATGGTTAAGGGATCACCCTGCTGAGCAAGTTATTGGTAATATACAGCAAGGTGTAAGGACTAGAAGACAATTAGAAGCAATGTTCACTTGTTTTCTATCTCAAATGGAACCTAAAGTTGTTGAAGAAGAAATATCAGATCCAAATTGGATAATTGCTATGCAAGAAGAACTGAATTAATTTGAAAGAAATCATGTTTGGACACTAGTGGAAAGGCCTAATCATGCAAATATAATCAGTACCAAATGGGTATACAGAAAAAAATTGGATGAATCTGGTACCATTGTAAGGAATAAGGCCAGACTAGTAGCAAAAGGCTACTCTCAAGAAGAAGGAATAGATTTTGATAAGACATATGCCCCTGCTGCAAGATTGAAAGCTATAAGATTATTCTTGGCACATGCTGCATATAAGAACGTCAAGGTATACCAAATGGATGTCAAAAGTGTATTTTTGAATGGAATTCTGGAAGAGGAAGTTTACGTTCAGCAACCTCCTGGTTTTGAAGTTAAAGATCAAGAAGATAAAGTGTACATACTCAATAAAGCACTTTATGGTTTGAAACAAGCACCAAGAGCATGGTATGAGACCCTATCTCAATTCTTGGTGGACAATAGTTTTACCAAATGTACCATTGACAAGACTCTTTTCAAAATCAATGAAGGAGACAGCACCCTGCTGGTACAGATTTATGTTGATGACATAATTTTTGGTTTTGAAAATGAATTACTATGTGAAAAGTTTGCTAATCTGATGAAAAGTAAATACCAAATGAGTATGATGGGAGAAATGAACTATTTATTGGGTTTACAAGTCAAACAGATGAAAGATGGGATCTTCATTCATCAAACCAAGTACACCAAGGAGCTACTGAAGAAATTTGGTATGGAAAATAGCACTAAGGTATCAACTCCTATGAGTACAAACATTAGATTGGATGAAGACAAAAAAGGCAAAGATGTTGATCAGACTTTATACAGAAGGATGATAGGCAGTCTGTTGTACCTACTTGCCAATGGACTGATATATCCTTTCTTTGTAGGTGTTTGTGAAAGATTCCAATCAAAACCTAAGGAAATTCATTTAAATTGCGAGTCAAAAGAGTTCTCAAGTATCTAAAAGAGACTTTGGATGTAAAATTTGGTATTCAAAGATGGAAGCTTCAAGGTTATATCCTACTCAGATTACGATTATCTTTGGATGCAAGATTGATAGAAAAAGCACCACGAGGAACACAATCGGTTGATGGGAAATAAGTGGTTTCTGGTTGATAAAAGCAATTCTATATCAACTTCTACAATGAAGTAATTTGAATATATTCTTCTTTGGAAGTTGATGTGCACAAATACATTGGTTAAGACAACAATTAAGGGATTATGGAATTGAAGAAAGAGAAATTCCTATAATGTGTGACAACACAAGTGCAATTGCAATCACATAAAATCCTGTTTTGCACTCAAGAACCAAGCATATTGATGTGAGACATCATTTTATAAGAGATCATGTTGAAAAGAAACTAGTGGAACTGCATTGCTAAATGAACCTGGAATTGAACAGTCTACTGGTGCTGGTAAGTCTACTGAGGGCCAACAAGGTGAACAAATGGATGAGGATCTGGAAGATCTCACTATAGATGATTTGGAGGCTCTAATCAATGATGGTATAAACCTTGGAGGTAACAGGATGGTTGACACATCTGATGCAGTCAAGGTTATGGAGGCGATATGAATCCACGAGGATCGTGATGAAGATTTGGATGAAGAAAATGTCATTGAACATAGTGAGCCTGATATCAGTTTTGAAGATTCAATTCAATATCAAGAGTGGATTGATACTCAGGGCACAATAGCTAAATCTGCTGAAAATCTACAGAAGATTGCTGATGCTTGAGGATTCCTGGAGGAAAACATGGCTACTTTTCCTTTTACTTGTGTGGAAGAAAGAGTCCTACTCACTGAGGAACAAACAGTGATTGGACAGAGATTGGACATGGTGATGGGATTTGAAGGATCTGTTGGGATAGTTGTCGTGTGTGGAGTGATTTACGGAAGAGATCCGTAATTTACGGAATATTAACCTAGAAAATAAATCATGCGAATAGAATAATTCATATTATTTAGCAGATCTAACAGAATAAATATCATCATGCATACCTGATTCAAACAGTAGACAATAAAGATAGTATGCACAAAATAAAGGACTAAGACAAACCGAGGCGAGTAGTTACTCTTTCCTTAAGACAAATTGCTCCGGTATGGTGCCCACGGTAGTAGCAACTGTCTCCCAAGATACAACGGCTTTCGTCTCGGATTTAGAGGCACTTCAAAAATCCGAGCTCCGGCGAACTTACATAGTGCTCCGACTTCTCTTCGACTCAATATCTAGATCTATATGACTGACTCTTTCTGGTGGAAAGACACAAGAGAAAATTCGATGCTACAACCTTCATCATTGGGGTTCTTTATGTAGTGGAGAGGAGGAGTCAATGCTTGAATGTGATTGGCTAGAACACATCATCAGACTTTCCCCCTTGGAAAAGAAATAGGGCCGAAAATTATAAATAAAATTGGCCAAATATTTCCACAATTCTGATTGGTCGGATGATATGTCTTCTGAATTCTGATTGGTCAAATGATTTAATCGCACGACTTTTCCCTCAAGAAAAGTTATTCTGGCCGAAAATACTAGTCAAATTTCGAAATTAATTAAATTAAATTAATTCCGGACTGACTTAATTAAACAGAATTCGTTTCCACATTATTCTGGAACCTTCCAACCGCCTCACGATTAACTAATTAATTTTACGGTTAAATTCAAGCGAACTTTTGTCCAAAAATTAATAGTAACATGAACCCGAACCGAACCGAACCGGACGGACGGACGGCGGCGCGCCAAGCGTGGAAATATCTACGTCCTCCCTCCCTGCACAAAGTGCCTTGCCCTTAGGGCACATTTATAAAGAGCATACACTAGTCCTTATATATGGAGCTCAAGTCTCCCATCTTTCCAATGTGGGATATTGAGTTGAGGTACTCCTTCAACTCTTATCTCAACACATTTTCAACAAAATTTAGGCATTAATTTCTCATTCACCCGACAGGCCGAATCGAGTGATTCAAAGCCCATCATCAACTACTCCGTATGGAGTATTTAATGATATCATTAACTCGATGACATATATCGGAGCCTATCCGTAAATCGCGCTAAAGTTGACTATTCAACCGCTTCAAAAGGGATTTTCTCCAACAATCCCCACATGAATGAAAATTAATGCAAATGCAAATCTGGACTCGAAGAGAAGTCGGATGGAAAAATATTGCATCGGAGAGGTAGCTTCAGCCTTGAACTGCCTTAGTGAAGTACTATCGGTTTACTCGGCTAATCGGTGAACTAGGTCTTGAAGCTGATTCAGCCTTTAGTGTAAACCAAGACAATAGCACTCACACAATATTTCCCCTAGCACCTTCGGGTTCTCATGGTTGTGTCCGTCTCGGCCTGGACAACACTTGGTTTGAAAGAAAGTGCTTTAGAAATTCAAGCCTCAAAACTCTCATAGAAGCGGCCCCACTTCGCACTTACATAGGTGACCTCCTATCGAGGGTATTACCTTACCAGCGAATATCAAGATATAGGAATCATTAAAAGCTAAGCAACCTCACACCTCTGCAGATAGCACTTTTATTCTCTCGAGAATGGGTAAGTGCTAGGCTTTCTTAGAAACTTAGTTGTCCTTTTTGAACCATGATCTTGGGATCTCCAGTCAACATGGTTGGGTTGCCACTACAAGGAAACATGCGTAATAGGCTTCAGTCCCATTCCGGTTGTCAAAATTGACATCTGATCTCTAGCTAAACCTTTTATAAGCGGATCCGCAAGACTCTCCTTCGATCTTATATAATCGATTGAAATCACTCCATTAGAGATCAACTGTTTAATAGTATTGTGTCTACGGAGTATGTGTCGAGACTTACCATTATACATACTACTTTGTGCCCTTCCTATCGTGGACTGACTATCGCAGTGTAAGCTGATAGCAGCCACAGGCTTAGGCCAACACGGAATATCCTCTAGGAAATTCCTAAGCCACTCAGCTTCTTCTCCAGCATTATCAGTGCTATGAACTCGGCTTCCAGGATACAGCAGCACCACCAATTGTGAATAAGTATCCACTGGTGGACTTCGAATCTTTCGTGTCTATTATCCAGTTTGTATCACAGTATCCTTCTAATACTGTGGATATCTCGTATAACGTAATCCCAGACTCATGGTGTACTTCATGTACCTTAACAACGTATTCAAGGTTTTCCAATGATTATGATCTGGATTACCCGTGAACCTACTCAGTTTATTCACTGCACATTCTAAGTCTGGTCGTGTACAATTAGTTATGTACATCAGACTTCCGATCACTTGAGAATACCTCAATTGATCCACAGGTTCACCTCTGTCCTTGACTAAGTGCATACTTAGGTCAAGTGGAGTGCTCACATCTGCAACTCTCAGGTCCTTCACATCGAAGTCCCTTGTCAACATCATTTTCGTATTCATGATACTCTCATGAGTACTTTCGATTATTAGCATGTCATAGACATACTATCACATAGGTGTGTTCTTAATGTAGACATATCTATGTCCTACCCACTTGACAACATAACATTGTCAAACTCGATATGCCATTTCTCTGGCTAATATTTGAGCCCACTGAGAGACTTCACAAGTCTACACACCTTATTCTCTTGTCCTAGAACCCCTCGGGTTGTTCCAATAACCATCCATTTGATGGACTTCTAGGTTATAGACTCCAGCTATATCGATGAGAACCCTTACATAAGTAATTCTCAAAACTGGTGAGTAAAACGCCAAGGCCTTCTTTCTGTTGATACCCTCGGGCTACCAACAACGCCTTACAATAAATCCATCAACCTTTAACTTCTTCTGGAAAATCCACTTGCACTCGAGTGGTTTATTTCCGTTGGAAGACCAACCAACTTCCAAGTGTGGTTTTGCATGATGGATTTTATTTCACTATTTATGGCCTCTTTCCCTAAAGGATCTTTCGAGTAGACATTGCCTTAGCATATGTCCTTAGTTCGCCTTCTACCATATAGGTCAGAAAATCAGGACCAAAGGACTTGGAAGTCCTAGCCCTCTTACTAAGACGATGTTCCTCAATTTCTTGAGGACCACTCTCTTATTAAGACTCATATGTCCGCTTACTCATTCTTGCTTCTTCTTTAACACTTTCCTTTCAAGGAAAGATATCCGTAAGGAACACCACATTCTTAGACTCGATGATGACATGTTAATGTACATCATTGATGTCTGATTTATGCACCAGAAACAACAGGCACTAATGATTTTAGGTCCTATCACTCACTTTGGTTTAGGCACTTCGACCTTAGCCAAACACCCCTACATTTCCAAGAATCTGTAGTTAGACCTTGGTCTTTCCACAAATCATCACGGGTTTCATCCTTCTTCTTTGAAGGATCTTGTTCGAGAATGAATTTGGTGAGAGGATAATTCCCCACAAGTTACGAGATAAACCCGAACTTATCAACATAGCCTCCATCAACATTTTAAGAGTTCGGTTCTTGCATGTAGCAATACCACTTGGTAGGGTGTGTATGGTGTAGTTGTCGATGAATGATGCCGGGCCCTTAGCAAGACTCATGAAACAATACATCATATCCACCATCACAATCACAATGGATACATATCCTCCGTTTGCTATGTTTATTTTCACCTTCATTCTGATAACCATCAAGGCATCATGAGCCTTATCATTGCTTTCCATCATTTAAATATCACAATATTTGGTGCTATAGTCAGTAAAAGTAACATAATACTTTTATCACCTCTAGGATACACGAATCTAGAGGTCATGTGTTCATTTCTACCGGTCTACCGGTGAGTTAGCCAACATGGCTTCAACACATATTAGACACTTGTGATTAGGATCAAATTTCAAATTTGGTAATAACTCCATGTTAGTCAATGGATTAGCGGTTTGAAATTTGCAAGTCCTACTCATAGTGCCACAAGCAAGATTGCTCAAGCAAGTAAGTACATCCTAAAGCCAAACTCACTGGCTCTTTACGGAGCATCACTTTTGTGCTCAACAGACATTTTAACAGTCAACAAACTGATCAACCCGGTTTGATCATTCAAAGCATTATTCGTTGCACCACCGAACTTCTTCATCCAGGGATGAGATTAACCAGTCATTGGTGCTATGTCTAGTGCTACAATAGGCACGTACACTTGTGTCACAAAGACACAATCACATTTGGATTCACCTTGGTGTTTCTTTCCATTTCCGTTCAACGAATAGAAGATCGACACAATCTCAATATTCGATTCGTTTGCAAACGATACCACAGACTAAATCAGGAATGGTGAGAGAGATTATATCCCGCTGTAGCCAAACACTCATATAACAAATCTTATGCAAACGAACTATTGCTCAATTATTGGGTATTAGCAATGGTTCACGGAACTGTATGCTATTTTTTAACAAATACATAATGTAACAAAGCTTTCCAAGACAATATATATTACGAACACCAATATATATAAGTCGCATAGTCTAATCTTTTTCCTTTTTTTTTTTTTTTATAATTTTTTTCTTGCCTCTCAAACATAATTGGTTGAAATTCATCACAAATAATCAACATGTGACTTGAAGTATTTACTTCGTTGTCAGAGCCCGGCGAGACAAACTAGAATCCATGCAAGTAGTAAACCAATTTTTTGTAGTATTGTAATACCTAAGATATACATCTGTAGTATTAGGCATTATTTCCACTTGCAATGGAAAGCAAACAAGATCAGTTGCTATTCAACCCCAAAAAGAAACAAATATAAGTAGATAGACAAGTGCGAAAGCCAAAGTATCTGCGTGGATTCTGAGTTTTCACGCAATTTGCAAGTACTGTTGCTCAAGGATGAACCCAAAGGTTTTGGACACACCTACCAGAAGAGACGGATGTGTTTAGATTCATCCAAAACCTATGTTGACCCAGCGCCGCAGTCCCGATTAAAAGGACTTAACAGTGATATACTACCTTTCTCCTTTTAACACAGGAAATTAATTATTTTCCCTACTACACCAAAGATTATTTCCGAGATATGCAGCAATTAAGGATCTATTAATCAACAAATAGAAGCATGAGAACAAAACAAGTCGGTATGAATCGTTAACAGATTTGCAATCATCACTATTCAAATCAACTGACTAAACTGGTTAAACAACCGATACCGTAATCACAGAGAATAAATTTATCACCTCAACCAGTTCGGTTGCACAGAAAAGATTATGGGCTTACAACTTATCAATAAGAATCACAAGTACACAAAACCATAAACCAAACGATTAATCAACACCTGTGATTATATATTCCCAATCCGTAATCTCAAAACCAATCGTTGCTTTGTAACAAATATTTATTCATACACTAAGAAAGGAATCAGATTGGTTTCAACACAAATCACCACATAAAATTTGTCTTAAGCTTGTTGGGATAGTTGTCGTGTGTGGAGTGATTTACGGAAGAGATCCGTAATTTACGGAATATTAACCAAGAAAATAAATCATGCGAATAGAATAATTCATATTATTTAGTAGATCTAACAGAATAAATATCATCATGCATATCTGATTCAAACAGTAGACAATAAAGATAGTATGCACAAAATAAAGGACTAAGACAAACCGAGGCGAGTAGTTACTCTTTCCTTAAGACAAATTGCTCCGGTATGGTGCCCACGGTAGTATCAACTGTCTCCCAAGATACAACGGCTTTCGTCTCGGATTTAGAGGCACTTCAAAAATCCGAGCTCCGGCAAACATACATAGTGCTCCGACTTCTCTTCGACTCAATATCTAGATCTATATGACTGACTCTTTATGGTGGAAAGATACAAGAGAAAATTCGATGCTACAACCTTCATCATTGGGGTTCTTTATATAATGGAGAGGAGGAGTCAATGTTTGAATGTGATTGGCCAGAACACATCATCAGACTTTTCCCCTTGGAAAAGAAATAGGGCCGAAAATTATAAATAAAATTGGCCAAATATTTCCACAATTCTGATTGGTCGGATGATGTGTCTTCTGAATTCTGATTGGTCAGATGATTTAATCGCACGACTTTTCCCTCAAGAAAAGTTATTCTGGCCGAAAATACTAGTCAAATTTCGAAATTAATTAAATTAAATTAATTCCGGACTGACTTAATTAAACAGAATTCGTTTCCACATTATTCTGGAACCTTCCAACCGCCTCACGATTAACTAATTAATTTTCTGGTAAAATTCAAACGAACTTTTGTCCAAAAAATTAATAGTAACACCCGAACCGAGCCGAGCCGACCGGACGGCGGCGGCGGCGGCGCGCGCGCGTGTGGAAATATCTACGTCCTCCCTCCTGCACAAAAGTGCCTTGCCCCTTGGGGCACATTTATAAGAGCATACACTAGCCCTTATATATGGAGCTCAAGTCTCCCATCTTTCCAATGTGGGATATTGAGTTGGGGTACTCCCTTCAACTCTTATCTCCAACACATTTTCAACAAACTTTAGGCATTAATTTCTCATTCACCCGACATCCGAATCGAGTGATTCAAAAGCCCATCATCAACTACTCCGTATGGAGTATTTAATGATATCATTAACTCTCGATGACATATATCAGAGCCTATCCATAAATCGCGCTAAAGTTGACTATTCAACCCCTTCAAAAAGGGCTTTTTCTCCAACAGGATCTGATGATGGTCAATTTACACCGTTAATTATCTATTTATTATCCCTGATTCTAGCTTAAATAGGCTTTAAGTGGTTAATAATCAGTTGTCTCGTGCATGAATTACACCCGAACCGAGTTACGACTCGTTATTATGTAATTAGCCATTTTATTATATATTTGATATTACAAGCCTTGTTTTATGTCTTATTTATAGTGGGCTGAATCGGAAGCAATTTAGCTGGACTTCGGAGTGGATAAAAGCACCAAGACAGACCAGGAATGGACCAGGCAAAGCAAAAAAGGCCCAGGCGAATCATCAGGCTCGCTGGCAGCGAGCCCTGCTCTGGCTGCCAGCGAGTTGGCTAAATTACCCCTGCCTCTCCAAACGCGTTTTAAGCTCCGTTAGGGTTTAGGAAACGTGATTCTGGTCGATTGACGGCTATTCTAAGTCGGTTTACAACCTATATAAACTCCCATTTATTAGTCAATTTGTACATCGACTCATAACACAAATTATAAGTTTTTCAGAGCAGTTTTAGTACAAATTTCCAGCTGTAATAATATGAGTTATTTGTATTCACTTGTTCTTTCTTCTATGTTGTAATTAATCCCCCCAATTATTGTTTATCGTTTGAGATTGTTTGTTTTAAGTTAGACGATGTAGATCTAGGATTGCGACACGAGGCAGTGGGATTCCTCGTCTATAAGGGTCCACACGGCCCACGCCTATGTCATGTGACCTATATATGACTTTGCTTAGATAGACAATCGTGTTTTTAGTAGATCTATATAATGGCTTTATGAATCTCAATTTTATCAATTACGTATATAGAAACGCTAAGATTTAGTTGTTCTCCGCGTCAATCTAGCCACGTCTTTATGGTGTGATTGTCCACTTAAAATATCTTGTCTTAGTAGGTATGGCTACGGCTACGTTGCTCGTCTGTTTTAATTAAAACGTGTAGTTAGGAAATACCAATATATTACTCCTAGGTCGGCTCATGAATTGATCTTCCGAGACTTTCAGCGAGATCTAGATCTGTTCTATATTAGGGAATTGCGCGCACCTGATTATACGTAAATCATAGATTAACATGAGACCTACGAAGTCAGTGTTAATGGGACGGAGATTGATGCGATCAATTAGGAAGTACGCCTAACCACAGGAATGTTGCCTAGGTGAGGAATACGGTTAATATCGGCATCCCTAGTTTTGTAAGCGTGCGAGTTATATGAGATGGAGGCCTACGCAGCGAGGTCTCGTAATGTAGCACAGTGATCTAGATGGCCTAACCGGAGCTAGGTCTAGTTTAGGGGATGACTCCCGTAGCCAATATAAGAGAAATACGAATCGGGTTAATAGTTGTGAAGTATTGTTTAGTTATATAGTTCACTAATTCCAAACGATAACTTAATAATTGAGGAGGTTAATTGCTTGTATGTCTATGTGTGTCGTAATCGAGTCGGTTTATATCTTTTCTTGTCATTTGTTGGTCATAGACAGCTTACGTAATGCTTGGCATGATTAATTAGTTGTTTATGGATAAAATGATTCACAAATTGGTTCCCTGTGGGATCGACCTTGATTCGCTATAACTATACTACGATGGACCTAGTCCTCTTGCTAGTTATGGTGATCGAGTATTTTATTATCACTTGACTGATCACGTCAATCAAGTTTTTGGCGCCGTTGCCAGGGAGCCAAAAATCAATTTTATATATAAATAATTTTTATTCATGTCGAGTTTTCTGTTTTAGGGTCTGTTTTTACGTTTTTAGAGTCCCTCTGGCAATCTGCCTGTGTGAAAAATGCAATAATTGCTGAACTGGGATTCGCTCCCAGTGAGCCTCCTGCTCGCTGCCAGCGAGACCTGTTCTCAATTTTTGGGTTTTTCAATTGTGTCGTTTTTACCTCTGGTTGTTAGTCTGTTGGTCTGGCAGCAGCATGAGTAATCATGCTGACTGTTAGTTTTACTAACATTTGTTTGTTTTTTTCTTATGTTTTGCGAGAGAGCGAGCAATATATCATTTAAATCGAGTTACTATGTCAACCAACCAATTTTCTGAGGCTATGAATGAAGAAACAAAAGTCTTGCGCACTAAGACAACACCGTTAAGGCCGGACACACAAAGACGAAAGAAAGATAGGATAAGACGGAGGCAGGAGAGAAAAATAAAGGTACATGCTTCTCTTTCTCAAGGTACGAGTGCTCGTAATCCTATTGTTTTCTCTGATTCTGATTCTAGTTCTAGGTCTAAATCTGAATCCGACCCCGAGCACTTACCATCCCTTTCACCTGAATATCCTAGTTCTGAGTTAGATCTAGATGATTCACCCTTCGTCCCTTGTTCTAGAGAGGCAGTAGATATAGAGAACAACGCACGATTACTGCCCAAGCTAGGAGACCCCGGTGCATTCATTGTAGATGTGACCTTAGGCTTAGCATTGATTGACTCTGGATCGAGCCTGAATATCTTTCCTAAGAGTTTGTGTGATAGGATAATGGTTTTACTCCTACGAATCGATGATGACTATTCATTTGTGCGGATAGCATACGTGTCGTCGAGTGGGGACGATGTCCAACATGACCATCGATTGAAAGCTCCATTTTTTGATAGATGCAGTCGTGATGGAAATCGATGAGGACCTGAGCTGCCCGATCATATTGGGAAGAGCTTTTATGGCCACCTCTAGAGCCCAGGTTGACATGGACAAGTTCGAGCTCACTCTTTTTGACGCTAAAGGCTTGGAAGTCCATGGGATTATGAGACCCAATTATCCCCTTCCGCCTAGATTATTAGTAATCAAAGTCCATAGTGCGGAGGAAGCTGCCTTGATTCTAGGCCGAGGCAAAATTGGTGGTGTTGAGACTGTTAAAGAGAGCAGTGAGGGAGAATTCATTTCTATCTTAAAGAGGGAGAGAGACGCTCAGTCTCAGAGTACCGTATGAGTAGATACCTCTATTCTTATGGATGATGAGGTAGACACTCAGTACGGAGGTGGGGCCACCCCATCCAAAGGAGACACTAAGACTCGAGAGAGCTTGAGTGCTAAAGATAGATGGAGGCGAGCTAGAAAGCGAACTCGTTGAGTTCGATCTGTTAAAAACTCTCTGGTTTCTGAGACAGTGACTGAGGTCGGCGCCCGTTTGGATGGTCAAGATGACTGTGTTTTCCTTGGTCTCACGACTAAGGGAAAGGCGCTCATTCGTAAAGAAGGCAAGCAGACCTCGGTGAGGGCTAACCGGGTGCAAATCTGGAAGGCGAAAGAAGGTAGCTCGATGAAATGAGAGTTTTTCTGGAAAGTCGAGCTGAGGACTCAAAACTTAGAACCACTTCTACCCCTTTAGTTTTTTCGTAGTTTTCTTGAGGTTTTTAGTTTTTCTTATCTTTTTCCTTTTCTTTGAGTCAAAATAAAAGTAACGTTAAAACGTTTGAGGTTTTTTTATTTTTGCCATGTTCCGATCACAATTGGGTTAAGGATGTGCAAAAGCTTTTTTACTCAAATCGTTGAAACGTGAAATAGAGTTCCGTAGGTGTGTCTAGGATAGTATCACAATTTAGGAATAAGAAGCATACAATCAAACCGAGAAGAAGACGGAGGCACAGCATGAGCTTTAAAGTGAAACTGACTGGAGACAGGATGGGTTTAATCGGAGACAGTTTGGTCAGACTGCCCCGGTGAAATGTTGCTTCGCCCAAGCGAAACTACCTTTTCACTAGGCAGTATCCGGATTTTTGTTAGAGCAATATTTTTGGTAAAGTGTGAAAGTTAAATTAAAATTTGGTTTACCCTCCTATTTTTAAATTCAAATTTTTGAGGGTCAAAAAAGTAAAAAGTGGTCAACACTTCTTCTACATATCCCAATCTTCCACCTTTACCTTTATCACTTTCCACCTCATCAATCCTCTCCTTTCTAAACCCACCAATCACCATCTCTCTCATTTTCACTCCCCTCTCTATTTAAACCCTTCTTTTATCTACATTTTTCTCACACCCGCTTTACTTTTCTCATTCTTTCTCTATCATTTTTCTGAACCCATCACATTATAAACCTCCATTTTTCCCCCAAACACCCAATTTATGTAGAAAAATTGTTGTGATGTTATCTTTGGCCATCAATACCAATTTTTACCTAAATTTAATCACTTTCTGCCTTTTTCTAAATTTTATAAATTGCAATGAGGTCATTTCTCATTCAATTTGGCTCATAAATTTCTGGAAAATAGACATTTCAAATCGATCAAGGTGACGATTATCAAAACGAAACGAGCCGAGCCAGGATTGGGCAACTCGCCCCTAGCGAGACCCTAGCTCGCCCCCAGCGAGTCCCTGCTTAAGGCAGAAGCTGAGTTGGGGTGCTTTTCTAGCGTAGCTGGATGAATCGGAACAATCGGAGTAGAAGGAATCAACCACAGATTCATCGGGCTAGAGCGCAATTTGTTCTCGATGGTGACGCTATACCGGTGATTGACGGGGTGCCACAATTTGTTAGCCCCTCAGTCTACGAGGCATTCCGTACCCATTGGAGCAATGCGACGGTGCATCGAGGAAGGGGCATAGATCTTGAGGATTGCGGGGAGCTCATTACAGATCTTATCGATTATCATAATTGGGAGTACGTGGTCGTACCGCCTACTCGTTGTAACGGGTCCCTGGTAAAAGAGTTTTATGCCTATTTAGCGGTGTACCCCTATTCCCACACTGCCACGGTTAGAGGCTGCACATTTGCTATATCGCCCACCACTATCAATGATTATTTCAATTTGGGAAGTTTAGTGGATCACCCTGAGGAGTTTTCTAATGTGTATGACCATTTGATGACGGTCAAATTATACCCGTAGAAGTCATCAACAATCTTTAAATCGAGCCAAATAATATATATTTTATGTTAAATCACATGTGTATAATGATTATTTAATGTTTTGTGATTTATAAAATATAAATTGGTATTTATCCGTTTTTATTATTTAAATATGATTTATTTTGGGATAAATGTTTATTTTTGTAGATTGAGACAATTTGGAGGATAAATGCAAATGGAAGAATTAAATCTCAAGATAAATCGAAGGAAATTCGGAGTGCATTGAAGATAAATATCGGATCAGCGCGAGGAGAGGAGTACGGAATACAAAGAGCTAGCGAGCCAACCCAAAAAAGGGGGACTCGCTGGGGGCGACACCTAGGCTCATTGGGAGCGAGTTCTCAAATGCTGCCGAATTAGCTTCGAATTATCCTAACACGTTTTCATACTTCATTTGGATTTAGGAAACCTATTTTAGATCGGTTAATGCTTATCCTAACTCTATTTTTTACCCCTATATATACTTGTGCTATTTCATTAGCAAAAACACACCTCAGACACTTTTCTCAATTTACACAACTCATAATAAAGTTCTAAGTTTTTCTCAGAGTGGTTTTTATACAAGTTCTGCAATAATGTAAGTTCTTGTATTTATTTCTTCTTAGTTCTTTATAATTAAGTCCCCAATTATTGTTTATCGTTTAAGGTTGTTTGTTCTTAGTTAAATGATGTAGATCTAGGATTATGACGAGAGGCAGTGGGGATTCCTCGTCTATAAGGATCCACACGCCCATGCCTATGTCTTGTGGTCTAAGTATGACTTTATTTTGATCAACAGTCGTGTTTCTAGTAGATCTATATAATGACTTTATGAATTTCTATTTTATCCGTTACGTATGTATAAACGCTAAGATTTAGGTTTTCACCGCGTCAAACTAGCCACATCTTTATGGTGTGATTGTCCACCTAGAATTTCTTGTCTTAGTAGGTATGGCTACGGCTACATTGCTCGTCTGTTTTAATTAGCGTATGATTAGGAAATACCAGTATAAGACTCTTAGGTCGGCTCATGAATTGATCTTCCGGGACTTTCAAATGAGATCTAGATCATTACAGATTTGGGAATTGTCGACACCTAGTTATACGTAAATCGTAGATTAACAGGAGACCTAAAAAGTAAATGTTAATGGGACATAGACTGATGCGATCATCTAGGAAGTATGCCTAACCACAGGAATGTTGCCTAGGTGAGGAATACGGTTAATATTGGCATCCCTAGTTTTGTAAGCGTGCGAGTTATATGAGATGAAGGCCTATGAAGCGAAGTCACGTAATGTAGCACAGTGATCTAGATGGCCTAACCGGAGCTAGATCTAGTTTAGGGGATGACTCCCGTAGCCAATATAAAAGAAATACGAATTGGATTAATAGTTGTCGAGTCTAGTTTAATTATATAAAATCTCTAGATCCAAACGATAACATAATAATTGGAGAGGTTAATTACGTTGTTTATGTGTTGTGTCGTGTCGAGTCCTTTATCTTTCTTGTCTTTTGTTGGTCGTAGACCGCTTTGTGTCCTTGACATGGATGATTAATTGTTTGTATATAAATGACCCACAATTGGTTCCCTGTGGGATCGACCTTGATTCGCTATAGCTATACTACGATGGACCTAGTCCTCTTGCTAGTATTGGTTTATGGTGGTCATGTATTTTATTATCACTTGATCTACATCATCAAGTTTTTTGGCGCCGTTTCCGGGGATCCAACGGTCAATTTTATATATAAATAATTTTTTTATTCATGTCGAGTTTTCTGTTTTAGAGTCTGTTTTTACGTTTTTTTGAGTCTTTCTGGTTGTCTGCTCTGTCCGAAAATTTCAGATTCTAAAAAACTAGTTTCGCTCCCAGCAAGACTGCCTCTCGTTGCCGGCGAGCCAGCTTCTGTTTTCTGGAATTTCGCATGTCTGTTTATCCCCGTATGTTTAATCCATAGGTCTGATAGCAGCATGGGAAAGCATGTTAAAATTAGTCTACGGTCCGTTTGTTTTTTGTTTTTCTTCTGTTTGTAGAAACCAGGAAAAAATAATCCGAGTCGATAATTTTTAGCGTATGAGAAAATAACCCAGCAACATGTGGAGCTACGAATCTACGATGGAAAAAGCGATGGAAGCAATACCTTTAAAAGCACCAAGATGGCTCCGGAAAAAAAGAATTTAAAGGCTTAAATTCTTCGTGGTATAATGTTGAAGGCAAGGTATTACCTTTTTTTGCTTATGTTTTACTATATGTTGGTTTTATTCATAAGTTATCCTATACATGAACCTGAGTATGAATAATAGCCTGGAGTTGGTTTGCAAGATTAATTTTATTAGTGTGGAAGGTTCTGCCCCAAATTTGTCTCATCTAGATGGTGTAAGGAAACATGTAATAGTTGAAGGAAGCAGTGAATAAAGAGTTACTCGTAGTTCTATTAAAATCTCATTGTCCTATGCATGAGATTGCTTCTACTGGCCATGGGAGCAACAATTTGTGTAGTTTTAAGAATTCGCAATCTAAAGAAGACGTTGAGTTTTGAGAGAGCATAATGAAGCAGCATTATAGAGGATGTGATTAAAATGGATCCTGGGACTAAATCTTCTTAGAATTCACTAGTTCCTAAAATGAGAGCCGAGGTAAGAGCTTTGTATAAATGGTATGGATAAATGTCGATTCCTAGGTCTCACAACCAAGGGAAGGGTATTAATCCGCAAAAGCGACGAGCCCACCTCTTATAGTGCTCAGAGGGTCAAAGTCTGGCGAGCCGTGAAGGATGACTGACAAGGATACTTTATTGGAAAGTCGAGCTGAGGACATTAAACTCAGAACTACTTCTTTAAAACCCTTAGGATTTCCTTTTAGTTTTTTAGGTTTTGTTTTCTTTGAGTCCAATAAGAGTAACGTGACATATGTTGAGGTTTTTTATTTTGCCGTGTTCCGATGGCCATTGGGATAAGGATGTGCAAAACTTTTTTACTCAATATAGGCCACGTGAAATAGAGTTCCGTAGGAGAGTCGAAATATTGCTAAAGAAAATGAAATTTAGCAATCAACCTTAAGATGGAAGCATTAAGAGAGCTTGAGAATTACTGAAAAAGTAACAGAGAATGATTGGTGGGAACAAGAACAATTTTTGGTCAACTTCCAAAACCTTTTAGATTGGTGATCCAAATGAAAATCTAAAGTGGTGTGCAATTCGTTCTGCAACTATCCTTTTTCACCTTCAAACTTTTCGATCCTCTCACCAATCTGCCCCAACAGTTCACATTTCTAACCATTCTTTCATCGCCTCTCTTTCTTTCCATCTGTTTCACTCTACCACCCAATCCCAATCCCTTAAACAATTTTCAACCCACCCAAAACACATTTTCTTACCCACCCTTTATCTTTCTTACTATCCTTGTGTATATCTTTTTCTAATCACATCATACTCTCAACCTCCATTTTGTTTACAAAATACCTTTGTGTTGTAGAATTTGAAATATTTGCTAAGTTTTAATGATTATCTTTTATCATTTTGGTTTTCATGATCCTAGCTGGGGTACGTGTAGCTCTGAACCTAGCTAGATTTTAAAAGTTTTAGGTTCGATCAAACTACAACTTATCTTTCTACCGGAAGTTTTAAATTTTACACTTTTCCGCCTATTCCGGCATTTATAGATGATGAGTTTTGTTCTATACTATCACACCTATCCGACCTTGTTGATGACGTTGAGACCTTCTACGTGATAAATTGGGTGATTAGTAATTTTGAGGAGAAGCTACATCTCCCTAAGTTGTTGATATCCATTCAAAACGTGAAGCGTCTGCGCTGAGTTTCTGATCCTATCTTTTACCAATAGGTCACATTGAATCTGTTATACCTTACCAAGTGTCTCTTTTACACTGGATTGAATACATGGTTGATCCAGTCAACCTCGTGTTTTCCCACATGGGGTAATGCTTTTTTATCTTTGTCTTCTCCACCCGGTTTTAAGAATATTTAAACGGTGGAGGTTATAGATGAAGACTACCATCTTTAGTTGCTTGCTTATTTTTCTTTCTATTTAGTATATTTTCCTTTGTATCGAGTCTGTTGTCAGTTTTCTAAATCATAATGTTGTACTAAAAACAAGTCGGGTTTAATAATTTCAATGTTCAAAAATGTAATCGTTTTATGGACTTAAAAATGTTTAAGGTTTAATGTATTCCTTTTACTGTCCCTTTTTATTATTTTTATTATTATTTTTAGCTGAAGCTATTTTGCACGTGATAGAACTTCGTGTTCGATCTACGGTTTGATATTCCTAGTTTTGAGCTTTGTTGAAGACTTATTTTTCTTACAGCTCATTTTTTCTTTGATAGAACTTCGTGTTCGATCTACGGTTTGCTTATATTCCTAGAAGTTCCTAGCTAAGAATTGATAGGAAAGGAATCAAGTTGCATGAGTACGTGATCATTTTATACTTATGTGAATGTAAATTTAAGGATATTCATGCCGATTGTTGCATGTTGTTATTTAATATTCGCTTACTCAATCTTTGAATCGATTTTTACCGCACGAATTATAATAACTGAAGAAATTATGTGTACATTGCGTAGATGATTGGTTATGTGAACTTAGTGTCGATATTTATCTGCTGATGTATTCCTATATTCTGGCCATTAAAGCGGAGTAATAAGCTTGATATTTATCTGTGTTTTAACAAAGCGTTAAACACTGGCTTGTAGTAACATTACCAAAGTAGCTTCGCGCTTGTGGTAATATTCATTGCTATTGACCAATCCGTGAAAGAGGATTCTTGCAATGCATAATTTACTTTCAAAGCAAGTTTCTTTCTTGAGATGTGTTAATGCTTGAAAATATGAAAATGTGAGAAAAAATTCAACTTTTAAGGGGCTTCGAGTATTTTTCTCGGTCTCCAAGTCCAAAAACCTCTTAGATAACGCTCTTGCTTATTGCACCATGTATTTACCAATGCGAGGCTTAAGAAGTGGGAATACTGATGTTGGTAGGTTGAGATTGCGAAGTTAGCATAAACTCTAATCTTTCCACGATTATATAAAACTGAATGCACATGCACACATCACTTCGATTCATAGCGAGTAGTGAATAATGGATACCTTATGAGCATGACTGGTATGAGTTGACTCCGGTTTCTAGCGTAAGTATGATTTGACCATGAAAAATGTTGTCTTGGGGAGTGACTTATCGATGCTTTGTTCGGGACGATCAAAGTCTAAGTGGGGGGTAGTTGATGACGGTGAAATTATACCCGTAGAAGTCATCAACATTATCCTTAAATCGAGCCAAATAATATATATTTTATGTTAAATCACATGTGTATAATGATTATTTAATGTTTTGTGATTTATAAAATATAAATTGGTATTTATCCGTTTTTATTATTTTAATATGATTTATTTTGGGATAAATGTTTATTTTTGTAGATTGAGACAATTTGGAGGATAAATGAAAATAGAATAATTAAATCTCAAGATAAATCGAAGGAAATTCGGAGTGCATTGAAGATAAATATCGGATCAGTAGCGAGAGAGAGTACGAATACAAAGAACCAATGAGCCAACCCAAAAAGGGGGACTCATTGGGGCGACACCTAGGCTCGCTGGGAGCGAGTTCTCAAATGCTGCCGGATTAGCTTTGAATTATCCTAATGTGTTTTCATACTTCATTTGGATTTAGGAAACCTATTTTAGATCGGTTAATGCTTATCCTAACTCTATTTTTTACCCCTATATATACTTGTGCTATTTCATTAGCAAAAACACACCTCATACACTTTTCTCAATTTATACAACTCATAATAAAGTTCTAAGTTTTTCTCAGAGTGGTTTTTATACATGTTCTGCAATAATGTAAGTTCTTGTATTTATTTCTTCTTAGTTCTTTATAATTAAGTCCCAAATTATTGTTTATCGTTTGAGATTGTTTGTTCTTAGTTAAATGATGTAGATATAGGATTATGACGTGAGGCAGTGGGGATTCCTCGTCTATAAGGATGCACATGCCCATGCCTATGTCTTGTGGTCTAAGTATGACTTTATTTTGATCAACAGTCGTGTTTCTAGTAGATCTATATAATGACTTTATGAATTTCTATTTTATCTGTTATGTATGTATAAACGCTAAGATTTAGGTTTTCGCCGCGTCAATCTAGCCACGTCTTTATGGTGTGATTGTCCACCTAGAATTTTTTGTCTTAGTAGGTATGGCTACGGCTACGTTGCTTGTCTGTTTTAATTAGCGTATGATTAGGAAATACCAGTATAGGACTCCTAGGTCGGCTCATGAATTGATCTTCCGAGACTTTCAGCAAGATCTAGATCTGTTGTATATTTGGGAATTGCCGACACCTAGTTATACGTAAATCGTAGATTAACAGGAGACCTAAAAAGTAAATGTTAATGGGACAGACACTGATGCGATCATCTAGGAAGTATGCCTAACCATGAGAATGTTGCCTAGGTGAGGAATATGGTTAATATTGGCATCCCTAGTTTTGTAAGCGTGCGAGTTATACGAGATGGAGGCCTACGAAGCAAAGTCATGTAATGTAGCACAGTGATCTAGATGGCCTAACCGGAGCTAGATCTAGTTTAGGGGATGACTCACCGTAGCCAATATAAAAGAAATACGAATTGGATTAATAGTTGTCGAGTCTTGCTTAATTATATAGAATCTCCAGATCCAAACGATAACATAATAATTGGGGAGGTTAATTACGTTGTTTATGTGTTGTGTCGTGTCGAGTCCTTTATCTTTCTTGTCTTTTGTTGGTTGTAGACCGCTTTGTGTCCTTGACATGGATGATTAATTGTTTGTATATAAATGACCCACAATTGGTTCCATGTAGGATCGACCTTGATTCGCTATAGCTATACTACGATGGACCTAGTCCTCTTGCTAGTATTGGTTTATGGTGGTAATCACTTTGATATTTTATTATCACTTGATCTATGTCATCACCATTCTGACGCCATGTTAGCGGAAATCGGTAATCACTTTGATATCGAGTGGTATATCGGTCGATATGCTCGAAATTTTCAAGAGGCTGCATTCTCCACTTGGGAAGATAAGTTTTTACATCGGTTCATTTGTTCCGATGTAATTCCATCCGGCCATACCTCCACAGTTTATGAGCATCATGTTGCCTTGATGTATTGGTTATGGTTAGAGAGACCGGTAGACTTGGGCACACTCATACGGGGAAACATGACCGATGTAGCCAGGAAGAAAAGGACCATTCTGCCATACGTTTATATGATTTCAAATCTTGCAATAGCGGATGGCTGCTCAGAGTTAGAGGCCGATATGTATGTTGACCCGGAGACCCCTTTGTCAAGAGCATCCATTCCGGCCCTCACCAATGCCAACCCACATCAAAGACCACCGCCTCGACCCCGACAAGCGAGGAATAGCGGTGAAGGCAATACCGCCGGACGAGGGCATGACTTGGAGCAACTTTTTGCTCGTATCAATGGAATGGAGCGGACGGTGGCTGCCACGCATCACATGGTCGGGAGGATTGTGAGAAATATGGATGGAGATGACATTTCTCGGTTCCGACGTGAACGTCGGCCTACACCACCACATGGTTTTGAGGGATTTGAGCCTTCTACTTCTCGTTATCCTCCGGGTTTTGGAAGATCTTTTGATGGAGGAGATTGACTATAGCTTTGTATTTCAAAATTAGTATGTTTTCCTTGGTCTTGAGTCTAAGTAGTATTGAGTCGAGTTTGTATAGAGTCTGTTTCCTGAATAATAATGAGGTGCTAAATCATGTCTGGTTAGCAGTTTTAATTTTTCCATGTAATCGGTTTAAGGACTTGAAAATGTTTAAGGTTTATTTTGTTCCTTTTACGGTCCCTTTTTTCGATTATTACATTTTTCTGGGCTAACGCTGTAATGAATTTCGAGCTTGGTTGAAGATTTGTTTTGCAGCGATATCGTATTTCTTGTTCGTCCGTGGTTTCTGGAGTGCCCCAAAGTTCACTGACTTGTTCCACTGCCACACTTAACCGAAGCTAAGTTCCTATCTTTATTTTATTTTATACATTGAGGACAATGCATCATTTAAGTGGGGGGTACGAGTCACTTAGCTTCCATTCCATATATCAGATAATTAATATGTGAATAAATTTTAAAATTTTAAGCTTAAATCATATTTATCTTTCGTGAAAACCGAGCATGTATAGATGATGAAAGAAGCTCTTAAGCATAGTTATAACTTATTTTTTCCATGCTAACTTCAGAATTGCTTAGTAAATATTGTATCACGCTGTGTGCGTAGTTTTGTATTAAACATATATTTTGTCGTTGAATCAGCCTTTTTAATCACGTATAACTTAAATGCTAAGTCTGAAAGGTTAGATAAGAAATTATTTTTTCCGGAAGGTTGAAACAAGAACTATTTGACTTTGTGATTACTTCTTCTTGTCATACTTTCGATAAGGCTAATATCGATGATAGTGAAGCAAAATCCGGGCAAGAAAAAACAGGATTTGGTTTATAAAAAAAAGAAAAAAAAGAAAAAAAAAAGAAATTATGAGTGTTTAGGTTAGAGACTACTAAACTGATGGAGCATAAGATGCACGGTTGTAAAACAAGGCAGTAGGGTAGCAAATTCATGGAGATTTGAAGGTAGTTGCTTGCTAGGCACCCACCATTGCAAGTTACTGTCCCTAAAATCTACGCGGCCCTGGCAAATAAACAAACGTGAACTGAGAAAAGTTTCTTGGTTTCCAAATCCGCCCCGTTTCACTAGAATCTGGTATTACACTTGTATTATTTGTTAACGATAAGGAGGCGTCACAAAGTTTTGAGTGCTGAAAGTTGCATCTAAAGGACATTATAATTCGAATCTCTCTATTTCAAATACTCTGCATGACGGTTATATCACACGCACGTTGATTCAATGATGAAATAGTGGTTAATGCATGTCTGACAAACGTGTTTGCTATTTTATTTACTTTGGAATTTTGAAGGAGCCTGCTATAAATTAGTAAATTATGTTTCGGTGGTTCTTTCGCCTCCTGTGTTTGCTCGGGATGATCAAAGGCTAAGTGAGGGGTAGTTGATGATGGTCAATTTACACCGTTAATTATCTATTTATTATCAATGATTCTAGCTTAAATAGGCATTAAGTGGTTAATAATCAGTCGTCTCATGCATGAATTACACCCGAACCGAGTTATGACTCGTTATTATGTAATTAGCCATTATATTATATTATTTGATATTACAAGCCTTGTTTTATGTCTTATTTATAGTGGGCTGAATCGGAAGCAATTTAGCTGGACTTCGGAGTGGATAAAAGCACCAAGACGGACTAGGAACGGACCAGGCAAAGTAGAAAAGGGCCCAGGCGAATCATCAGGCTCGCTGGCAGCGAGCCTTGCTCTGGCTGCCAGCGAGTTGGCTAAATTACCCCTGCCTCTCCAGACGCGTTTTAGGCTCCGTTAGGGTTTAGGAAACGTGATTTAGGTCGGTTGACGGCTATTCTAAGTCGGTTTACAACCTATATAAACTCCCTTTTATTAGTCAATTTGTACATCGACTCATAACACAAATTATAAGTTTTTCAGAGCAGTTTTAGTACAAATTTCCAGTAGCAATAATGTGAGTTATTTTTATTCACTTGTTCTTTCTTCTATGTTGTAATTAATCCCCCCAATTATTGTTTATCGTTTAAGATTGTTTGTTTTTAGTTAGACTATGTAGATCTAGGATTGCGACGCGAGGCAGTGGGATTCCTCGTCTATAAGGGTCCACACGCCCCACGCTTATGTCATGTGACCTATATATGACTTTGCTAAGAGAGACAATCGTGTTTTTAGTAGATCAATATAATGGCTTTATGAATCTCTATTTTATCCGTTACGTATATAGAAACGCTAAGATTTAGTTGTTCGCCACGTCAATGTAGTCACGTCTTTATGGTGTGATTATCCTTAGAATATCTTGTCTTAGTAGGTATGGATACGGCTACGTTGTTCGTCTATTTTAATTAAAACGTGTAGTTAGGAAATACCAATATAGTACTCCTAGGTCGGCTCATGAATTGATCTTCCGGGACTTTCAGTGAGATCTAGATCTGTTCTATATTAGGGAATTGCGCGCACCTGATTATACGTAAATCATAGATTAACATGAGACCTACGAAGTTAGTGTTAATGGGACGGAGACTGATGCGATCACTTAGGAAGTATGCCTAACCACAGGAATGTTGCCTAGGTGAGGAATACTGTTAATATCGGCATCCCTAGTTTTGTAAGCGTGCGAGTAATATGAGATGGAGGCCTACGAAGCGAAGTCACGTAATGTAGCACAGTGATCTAGATGGCCAAACTGGAGCTAGGTCTAGTTTAGGGGATGACTCTCGTAGCCAATATAAGAGAAATACAAATTGGGTTAATAGTTGTGAAGTATTGTTTAATTATATAGTTCACTAATTCCAAACGTAACTTAATAATTGGGGAGGTTAATTGCTTGTATGTCTATGTGTCGTGTCGAGTCAGTTTCTTTCTTTTCTTGTCATTTGTTGGTCATAGACCGCTTCTGTGTGCTTGGCATGATTACTTAGTTGTTTATAGATAAAATGATTCACAAATTGGTTCCCTATGGGATCGACCTTGATTCTCTATAGCTATACTACGATGGACCTAGTCCTCTTGCTAGTTATGGTGATCGAGTATTTTATTATCACTTGACAGATCATGTCAATCAGGATCACTATTACTTTTTAAGAAGGTTCAGGCTGCTGAGGAACAGACAGCACCTGAACAAAGGTCGGAACTGGTGGTACAGGTTGTTGAGGATCAAACAGCACCTGGACAAAGGTTAGAACTCTCAATGGGTTTGGAGGAAACCCCTACTATTGGTGAAGAACAGGCTGCTGTAGTAGAGCCTACTGGAGGAAAGGTCACTGAAGGGAAGGATAGTCAGCAGACTGCTGTTATTGATGAGGATGAACAGCTGCTGGACTATGACTTTAGTGATGAGGAGTTTCAAATGCCTGAGGAAGAACCTATTGCTGCAGAACCACAACAGGCATTTGTACCAATCATTGAGGAACCTGCCCTAGATCCAATCCCGGAGGAGTTCCAAGGTCCTAACCCTACTGGAAGGGATATGAGTAGGGCCATGGTTGCCAGTAGATAGAGGGCACAATACAATGTGGAAGAGCCTACTGATGAATCTGCTGGACATATGGCGGGAGGAATGGCTTGTGGGGTACCAGTACAAGTGTTGGATGAGTTGAGGGCAGTCAGAAGTGACATTACAAGGTTAAGAACTCAACTTGACAGGCAAGAGCAAAGGTTTGAAGACTTGATGAATCTAGTGGAAAATAGAGGAAGAACTACTGAAACTGTTGCTCCCAATATTACTTCCACTCAATATGCTTTTGCTGACCTTGCCCAAGATGTAAAGGGAATAAAACAGGGCAATACACTAAAGGAGAAGTTCTTGAAAGAACAGTTTGCATCCATTCACCAGAAACTTGACAAGCTTGCTGAGACACCCAAGCCTACTGTGGCTGAACCTGCTGGAACATCTCACCCTGCTGGATTGGATCCTAAGATTACTGAGAGGATCAATCTACGCGATCAAATAATGGAGGGAAGAATCACCATAGTTGACACTAGAAACGTAAATCATGGAGGTCAATCGAACAACTTGGTGATCACACAGAGAGAGTGTTCATGCCACCTTTCCCGTTTTGTTGATGATGTCAATAAGGGGAAGAGAGCCACAGCAATGATAGCTAAAGAGGCTGCAAGAATTTATGCACAAAAGAGATGGGAGGCTGACACCAATGCATTCAGAGAACCTGCACCTGGCAGACTTCAGCTGACTGATGACCACTTCAAGGAATACAAAAAGCTATATTACAATAAGAGGAGACCTTACCATAACAATGGCTTTCATGAAGGGCTAAATTCATTCTCGGGATTGAAGTTTTGGGAAGCCATGGTCAAAGCTATAAGATCTTCTCACAGAGGTGGTAGAGGTGGAAGAGGTGGAAGAGGTGGAAGAAGTCTACCCACTACATCAACAAAAGATTCATTGGATGAGTTCAAGTAGTTATACATGCTTTTAGGGTTCAGAGTACATCAAATTAATCTTACTCTACCTGAGGCATGGAAATGGTGGAAGGAAGTGAACCCCTCACATTGATTTTTCCCTTATTGAAAATTAATGGATGAGAGAAATGGTTAGAGATATAAGGGAATATCATGAGCAGCAAGAGAAGGAAAGACAAGAAAGAGAAAGAAGGAACTAGATCAGCATACTTACACCTGCCTTTTATTTGTGCTGAATCTAGCTTGTAATAATTTTTGAACAAACTGTTTATAATGAGAATTGACTGAATTTGTTCTGTTTTTGTTTTTACTCTTTTTTCTTTGCTATAAGGAGGGTATTGGCATCATCACCAAAAAGGGGGAAATTGTTGGACATATTTTAAGCTTTAGTGATGAGTCCCAGACTTGCTGTTATAGAGCAAAGGCAAAAAGATGTCTAGATCAAATGTATAGGCTTATTATAGTTTGGTCTTTGTATAGGTTTGATCAAACAAGCACTGTAAATGGTCAGCTGACTTTCATCAGCAGACCTGTCTAGGTCAGTAGGGTACATGAGTCGGTAGACTAGTTTAGGAACCTGCTGAAGACTAAAGGCTGAGGGCTCAAACTCAGTTATTGAAGGATAAGGGATCAAACTTAGTATTTAAAGTCAAGGATATGGAATCAGAATTTAAGGAAGTCTGTGATGACCTAAACTGGTTGCATATACCTTGTGTACAAGGTCTAAGTTCCACAAGTTAAATGGTGATTGGAACTTGGTTATGATCAAAATGGTGTAATCTAACTTAATAATGAAAAGTTAGATATAAGAGAAGTCAGCTGCAGTGTTTTATAAACACAGCAACCTTGAATCAGCTGACTGATATGTATTTCAGTAGACTTACATACACAGGAACCTGCTGAACATATATTTCGATTTAATCAAAGGTTACATTAGAAGATTACAAGGAAAATGACAGATAACAACTCTTGGTTTTGTCAACAAATCAATGGCCAAGATTAAAGGGAATTTGGAAAGAAACAGAGATTTATCCAATGGATACAAGTCAAAGGGTGGGCGATCAAAAATCGACAAAAGTAAATCGCGGCGATTAATCGATTACTATGTCTGAGGATAGAAAGCAAGTAAAGATGGGACAAATCTTAAATGGCTATGTTTTGAATTTCAAACATAAGTCACATGGATTTTCACCTATAAATAGAAGACCCCTGATACAGAAACAAGAGATGATTTTTGAGAGAAAAAACATATAATCTTGAGCTTCAGATTCTTGTCAAGAAGTCACCCTGCTGACCCTACTAAACTTAAAGCTATTGATCCAGTAAACTTCTTCAAGTGTAATCAGTCATCAAGCCACATCAAGCTTACACACTTGAAGAACCCAAGTTCTTGATCATATCATCCTCGATCAAGTCTCTTTGAAAGTGAATCACTTACTTGATTCAAACTTTCTTTTACAAGAAACTCTCTTGAAGACAGTGAAGCATCCTAGGGTGTCAAGGATCATTGCTTGTGGTGGAGGCGGTGAAGAGGCAATCCTACCCTTCAAGGACCAGTGGAAGACTTTGGAGCGACAATCCTACCCGGTTCCAAGTGTTCGGTTTGTGAAGCCATAGTTATTGGTGAAGGACAAACAACTTAGGGATTTTGTAATCACTACCTCAAGGATCTCTAGTGAATTACCTCCAACATCACGAGAAGAAGAGTGGGTGCGAGATTACACCACCTGGAACCACTATAAAATCTGCCTACTTACTTTCTGCATTTACATTCTGCATTTAGTATTTTTAACACATCAACCTACTGAACTAGCAACTGAATCACACATATACACTACTGAGTATCTAATACTTGGTATCATATTTTAACAACAAGTAATAAGGCTTAATATAAATATATTCCATTTGCAACAAATTCAAGTATAATCAACGATCGGCGAGACTCATCGAGTGTCGGCAGACTCATTGAGCAATCGGCCAGCTCACTGAAGTTGCTGAGTTTGTTAACTCCAAAAGTTTTAAGTGTTAAGTTTTATTCACCCCCCCCCCCCCTTCTAAACTTAACCAAAGCCTTTTCAAGGGACCAACATGATCGTATCCCATAATCCGGATATCAAGTTCTCTCAGAATAACTCATTTACTCCCACTTTGCAAAGATTCACGAGAACTAGACATTCCTTACGAGAAGACCCTTTCGGATATTTACTCCTACTCTTAGGATACGCGATTCAAAGATGACCTAACATGTATACTCCGCATGCTTCAGTATCATACCCGATCACTACCGCATGATCGCCTCATGGTTAAGGGAAACCTCAATAGTGTCAAAGCATGACAATTCACACCGTGATGCCATGTAGACTCCGGTCCTAAGGACAATTACACAACCGTCACATAGTGTAACACTTAACAGTGTAAGTAAGTCAGTCTAACGTACACATTCTCTAATATACTTCCATGTATAGTCCAAGTGTCTCTACACTTCGATAAACGAGATATATCCCTGCCCTTAAAAAAAAGACATATAATACGTGCTAGCCTGTTCGCACTGTCAAAGCCCTATTCAACAGTACATCATCCTAGAGACATTTAAGTATCAAACTTATTAAAGTGATTAGAGATCTCATCAACCATAATCACTATCATGGTTTCTCTATCACAGTTTAATACTAAGGGCGTTATCATATACACAATATCACTAATTCGTCTAATAAATAAACAAAGTACATAATAACAAAAGTGCTTTTATTACTCATAATAAAGTTATTACACGAACTTAAATAGACTGTAATTGACCCGACCCGGTTGGATCTGGTCCAACCCGATTGCGTTTAGGACACCTATTCAACAATACGTATGTATGTATGTATGTTACACCTAAGCAACGCAACTGTAAATACGTATATAGTTATATAACAATCTTATAATCACTTGCAGCTCTCTGCTGCTGGGACCCATGGAGAATTGATTCATCCACGCGTAAATTTGTTTGACGCCCAGCCGAGGTTCCATGCAGAAAAGTTTGTCTTTCATAGACTAGAAACCTTATTGAAAGAGTATCGTGCACCAGGTGTTGACTTGTTTGTCAAATTGAAGAGTTCAGTGTTTGGTCAGTTTATTGATTTTTATTCTGATAACTGGGAGTACAAGGGGCGGATTATAGCATTCATGTATTTCCATATGGATCCATGACGACGAACTTCATTTTAAGGTTGGCAATAATATAGTAAAGTTTCGAAAAAGAGAGTTTGGAACGATAATGGGGTACAAATTTTGAGATTTGAATGTTCAATTGCCTCGACAATCATTGTGTTTTGCTGCCTTTTGTGAACTTGAGAATTGCACCATGACTATCACGTTGGCAAAAATTGAAGCAGCGATTAAGTCAAAGAAATGTAACATTGAAACTGTATACCGGATGGGTCTAGTGTACCTTATCTATGACTTAATAATTGGACAAGTCCCTGGAACGGTAATACCGAGCCAGGTTTTTTATATCGTCTAGAACCTTCAACTTGTTGAGACTTTTCCATAGCGGGAGTATTTGTTTCAGAATTTTATCTGGAACTGGCATAAGATAGTACAAGCGTGTAGTCTACTTAAACCTAAGGCTGATGGGAATCCGCATAAGCCACAGGTAGCTGGTTGTCTATACGCATTACAGTTGTGGTCTTTTCATGCCATGCCAAACATTATTACGAAGGGGAAATTTGCATCAGTTAGAGACGGACATGCTAATGATCTTCCAACTATGTTGAGATGGAAATGTACAAAAGGCGGGATGTATTATGATAAACTGACCTCTTCCACCGTTAGTCCATGGGTATGTACCTTATTATCAATTTTATCAATCTACACTATCAGCAATACTTTTAATATATTGTATATAAAACCGTGTTTTTTTTCTATATGCAAGATGGCATGCTCGATGATGTTCTGAGAACCGCTGAAGATAAGGAGTTCATAATTTCACTGGGGTTACCAGAGGCGGAGGTCACAACTCCACCTCATTTATTACCCATCCCTCTCGTCATAGACCCACCCCCTGTTAATGATCCGGCCCATGCCCCAGGTCCGAGACATGTTTCCACTGGCTATCCTGTGCATGGCCTCGTATGTGAGTGTCTAGAAATTGATGATAAGGACGTGCGACATAGCCAATCCAGTCGTGTGGATGGCCCGTCTACATCCAAAAACCCTCATGGTAACCAGCAAGAGGATATACTTATTGTCGGCTGTGTGCGGTTGGATTCACCGATGCCAATAATTAATCGTATAATCCAAAATGAGTTAGAAAAAAACTAATTCAAAGTTAAGAGACGTGAAGGCTCAGTTAAGTGAAGTGATGACTAAGTTAAGCGAAGTGAAATGTTGAGTTAAGTGAAGTAAAGACTGAAGTGGGGCATCTGAGAGCGATTGGGGTAGAAACTACCAAAACAGCCGAAGCAACTACCATATTAGTCGAAGAACGACATATGCAGTATGTCAACTTTGTACGAATTCAAGCCGAGAGACAGGTTTGGATTAACTCCTAAATACAAATTTCATTCAGCTATCTTGTTAACATAAATTTAAATTCACACTCTTCCTTTAATTGATAGGGACTTATTCAGAATGTTCATCCACCATCCCAAGCTAGGACAGTTGTATCACAAGGCTCCCAGGGTGGTGAGTCACATCCCAACGGTACCTAAATCACACCAATCACCGAAGGTGGGCCGTCTTCAGTTTCACAAGGCAGCCGTGAGACTGAGACACCTCGAGGCCATGACACAAATGCGGCCTAGGTATGAATTAACTTGTAAATACAAACTTCATTGAGTTATTTTGTTAACATAAATTTAAACTCCCAGCCATCCTTTAATGTTCAGACGGTATCACCATCCCAAGGTGGGCCGTCTTCAGGTCTACAAGGCACACCATCCAAACAGCTTCATTTGCCACCTCTGAGGCTGCTATGTACTCAGCTTCTGTTGATGAATCTATAGTAGTCTCCTGCTTGGAACTCTTCCAGCTCACTGCTCTGTCGTTAAGCGTAAAAACAAATCCAGACTGTGACTTAAAGTCATCCACGTCAGTCTGAAAATTGGCATCTGTATGACCTCGTAATACCAAATCATCATTCCCTAAGACTAAGAACATATCCCTAGTACGCTTCATGTACTTTAGGATATTCTTGATAGCAGCCCAGTGACCGTCACCTAGATTCGCCTGGTACCTACTAGTCATACTAAGAGGGTACGAGACATCTGGTCTTGTACACAACATGGAATACATGATAGACCATATAGCCGAAGCATAAGGGACATTGGACATGCGTTCCATTTCCTCCTCTGTCTTAGGACACATTTTCTTTGACAGATAGACCCCATGTGACATGGGCAGCAACCCTCTCTTGGATTGTTCCATGCTGAACCTTTTCAGCATCTTGTCTATATAGGTGGATTGTGACAAACGAAGCAACCTTTTAGACCTATCTCTATAGATATTAATCCCCAAAATATAAGATGCTTCTCCCAAGTCCTTTGTAAAGAAGTTCTTGGATAACCAAACCTTAACCGACTGTAACATGGTTACATCATTCCCTATCAGAAGTATGTCGTCTACATAAAGCACCAAGAAAATGACTGCACTCCCACTAACCTTCTTGTAAACACAGGGCTCATCTTCATTCTTGATAAAATCAAACTATTTTATTGTCTCATCAAAGCAAAGATTCCAACTCCGAGAAGCTTGCTTCAGTCCATAAATGGACCTTTGCAGCTTGCACACCATCCTAGCATCATTGGTTGTGAAACCCTCAGGCTGTGTCATGTACACCCCCTTAGACAGATTCCCGTTAAGGAAAGTTACTTTCACATCCATCTCCCAGATTTCGTAATCATGGTATGCTGCAATAACAAGCAGAATTCTAATGGACTTTAACATGGCAACGGGCGAAAAGGTTTCATCATAGTCAATACATTGACTTCTCTTATAACCTTTTGCCACTAACCTAGCCTTGTAAGTGACTACGTTAGCATCCATGTCGGTCTTTCTCTTAAAGACCCATTTACACCCTATAGGAACTATTCCTTCAGGTGGATCAACTAAGTCCCAAACTTGGTTGTCTTTCATGGACTCCATTTCAGAATTCATGGCTTCTAGCCATTTTTCTTTGTCAGACCTCATTAGCACCTTCTCGTAAGTTTTAGGGTCCTCATCTTTCATGAGGTATACGCCCGTGTACCTATCGGGTTCATGGCATTCCCTGGTGGATCTTCGAAGTGCTCACTGTGTTTGGAGCAGGACTTGCACCACCTTATTAGGTGGTACATGCTCTACCTCTATCAACTGATTATTATCCGTAAGTGGTTCTTGAATTTCTTCAAGATCAATTTTACTCCCACCGCCCTTTCTAGAATAAACTCTTTCTCTAGAAATGGCCATCCTGAAACAAACACCTTTTGTTCTCCAGGGTGGTAAAAGCGGTATCCTCTAGTTTCTCTGATAGCCCACAAATAGACATTTATCAGATATGGCTTCTAGATTGTCAGGCATCATCCGTTTCACATAAGTCGGACAACCCCAAGGTTTAAGATATGCCAGATTCGGTTTCTTCATGGTCCATACCTCGTATGGCGTGGAGTCAACCGTCTTTCATGGAGCATGGTTAAGTACATAGGATGCTGTTTCAAGAGCATACCCCCAAAAAGATTTCGGAAGAACTGCATAGCTCATCATGGATCGCACCATGTCTAACAAGGTGCGGTTCCTCCTCTCAGATACGCCATTCATCTATGGCAACCCTGGATGGGTCCATTCAGGTAGAATCCCATTCTCTTTTAAGTAATCTTGAAACTCTCCATCTAGGTATTCACCACCTCAATCGGATCGAAGTGTTCTCTTTTCCTAGTTGTTTCTCAACTTCACTTCTGAATTCCTTAAACTTTTCAAAGGCCTCAGACTTATACTTCATTAAGTATATATAACCATAAAGAGAATGGTCATCAGTGAAGGTGATAAAGTAAGAGTATCCTCATTTGGCTTGAATTGACATTGGGATGCACACATCAGTATGTATGAGCTCAAGCAATTCATTGGATCTTATCCCTTTGCCACTGAATGGTGACTTTGTCATCTTGCCAAGTAAACAAGCCTTGCATGTATCAAATGATTCATAGTCAAATTGATCCAATAATCCATCTTTATGGAGTTTGGAAATGCGATTCTTATTTATATAGCCAAGTCTACAGTGCCATAAGTAGGATTCATTCAAGTCACTAGTCTTAACTTTCTTATTGTTTATATTAAGCACATCAACATTCACATCTAATATGTAGAGACCATTGCTAAGTATACCAGTACCATAAGACATCCATCACGTGAAAAAGAAAAACATTTATTCTCAAACGTAAAAGAAAATCTTTCAACGTCTAATGTTGAAATGGAAATAATGCTCTTCGTAAGAGCAGGAACAAAATAACAGTTATTAAGCTCTAGTACTAGCCCACTGGGCAACGATAGAAAATAAACTCCTTCGGCTAATGCAGCAACACTTGCTCCATTCCCAACACGTAGGTCCACCTCTCATTTCTTCCAATCTCTAGTCCTTCTTAGTGTCTGCATATTTGTACAAATATGAGAACCACAACCAGTATCTAATACCCAGTGGTTAGACTTAGAAGAAGCAATATTGATCTCAATCATAAAATATCTGAAGTTGAAGCATCTGTATGCCTCTTCTTCGTGCTCAAGAAAGCCTTGCAGTTGCGCCTCCAATGACCAGTCTCGCCGCAATGGAAGCAAGCATCTTTCGACTTGTCTTTAGCTATCTTAGGCGTTGGCTTAGGGGCAGCCTTCACCTTCTTGGACTTCTTTTGGGCCTTACCTTTGCCCTTTGATGAAGTAAAGAGCAACACTTGCTTGCCCTTTTGCACGGTGCCCTCAGCAGTTTTCAACATGTTCAATAACTCCGCAAGGGAGGAATCTATCTTGTTCATGTGATAGTTCATTACAAACTGTGAGTATGAATCAGGTAGAGATTGCAAAATTAAGTCAATACTCAACTCGCATTCCAAATTATGGCCATGTTTCTCAAGCCTCTCTATATACCCGATCATCTTCAGCACATGCGACCCAACAGCAATCCCGGGTGCCATATTACAACCGAACAGGGCCTTTGAGACCTCGTACCTCTCAGTGTGAGACTAAGAAGCATAGAGCTCCTTCATGTGAACCATGATCGTGTAGGCGTCCATAGACTCATGTTGTTTCTGCAATTCGAGTGTCATAGAAGCAAGCATGATACATGTAGCATCAGAACTGTCAGAACAATGCTTGTTGTACTTCTCGACAGCATCTGCAGCCGTACCCTCTATGGGTTTCGGCGGTATGGGTTCATCCAAGACATAGCCAATCTTTACATGCCTCAAAACGATTGTGAGGCTTCTTTTCCAGTCGAGAAAGTTGGTTTCGTTAAGTTTGTTATCGATGATAAAATGAAGGTTCAATTTGTTTGACATTCTACAACAAATAAATAAAGATAGAATAAGTAAAAGTTCATGTATGCAAAACCTAAAAATTGCACTTTAAATTTTATATAAGGTCTTGCTCCCACTAGCCAACTATTCTCTATTGGCTTTCAAGAATTCAATTAATTCTTTAGTGGCTAGAATCCCATCTAGTTTACTCAATCCCCGACGTGGGCCGATTGACCGGGTCAATTTTGATGGGTAGGTACAACTTACCAATCGTGTCCAACACGACTTCTAATGGTTTGACTAGTCAACTCTTTGACAATTCACATCGTCTATATGCCAGCCAACCTCATGTCTCTATAATCAAATGGTCCTGGCATGGGCCAATCACCGTAAGATTCTAGTCGAGTCGTAACCCAAATATTCATGAGATCTCATAACGATCATATCTCGATAATAACGATATACCCGAGGTAGGTCAACTCCCGACGTGGCCTGATCAGTTGGATCTTAACAAGGGCTCTTCACCATTATTATAATATTAGGAGACATACTTATGACTCGATTTTTTTTTTCCGTGGGAATAATTTTTGAATTAATTCTCTTAATTAACTTTATTTGATTAAGGTCTCATCTACTACGTGCATATTACTACGATATCGAAAAAAGTAAAACATACACAACATTCCGCGCATAAATTAACCGGTATGATCATGGACTTTTCCTAACTGCGGTTTCGAATACAAACTGACGAAACCGTGGGTCACAACTAAGGGTAGCCGCAACCACCAATAGATCTTTGACATGCACCACTCCATGGATCTTTTATTTTTCTTTCCTTCTTTGGATCTTCGTCTTTGTCTTCAATGCATCATTACATAAAATCTAACTATTAAATTTTACACCCGCCGCACATGGGGGGGAGCGAACGGGAATGAGATAATGCAAAAATAAAACTAGGTCACGTTCTTCATAACGGCCTAGGACAACAATAAATCCAACAGAAAAATAAACCATTCACATCTATCCTATTGGTCGAGTCCATGATCAATCAGGGTCCATATAATCGAATTATATCTACTATCTAATCCATACAATCACATTTTATAAAAAAGATTAACTTTTAAACTACTTTCGTCTTTATAGCATCCAATGAATTAATTAACTAACTTTTAATTAATTAATAATAATTCAATTAATCAATAATTCAAGAATTAAATTCATGGACTATATTAAATCAAGATGCACAAAACAAAACAAAATGGGAGTTCGTGGCCCGACCCGACCGCCCGAGTGGTCATCGAGCTACCGTTAATCGGCCCAAGCGCCCGCCGCCGTGTGGCCGCCGCCTTTTATTTTTCTTTGCGCATCTTAATATATAATTAATATCAACCATGAATTAATCTATTGGATCTATTTACTACGCCATTATTAATGCTTATTGCTTAAGCTCGAAGTTGGCTCGATACCACCGTTAGGAAATCAAGCGAGTAGCGCGTTGGAAAATTGAAATTTGATTTCCGATCCAAGAATCGACTTCGTTTAAACGATAAACATATAAGAGGAGGACAAAGATTATACCTTTCTGATCTATATAGATCGAAGATTTGACAATCCGGTAGAAGTATATGCGCATAAGCCGTCCAAGCGTCCGGCCTCTATCAGTTATCCACACGAACGCCTCGCCAGAATCATCCCCGGATTGCTATAAGAAAAACTCGACTGCTAGGTCGACCTTTTCCTTCTCACAAAACTCTCACAAAGTAGCTCTTTATTTTTCTCAAAACAATTAACTCTTGGAATAATGGTGTACAAAAGAGCTAGCTAATCCCTCTTATTTATAGGGCATTGGGGCGCATGTCACAAGAGAAAATCCTTGGGGATTAAGTCTTGTGTTGAGTAAGGAGAAAGAAAACATTTTCTAATAAAATAAGAAAAATCTCCATAATTGATTTATCTTTTTTATTTTAATATCTTATATTAAATAAAACTAAATATTGTCAATATCTTATATTGAATATATTTATCTTATTACCATAATTCTATTTTCCAAAAATCAATCAATATCCAATATTGATATTATGGTAATCTTATTAATTAAATTGCATGATCCAAGTGTGTCTAACATACTTGTGACCTGCGCCTTTTTTGCCGATTAATTGGCTTCCGGAATATTCTTTAATTAATAATATAATTTATATCTTGTATTTAATTTATTCATAATAAATAAATACCACCATATTAATTTACCACTATAACATTTATAGTCTCGAGATAAACCTTTCCTTATTTGGTCATCAACTATAACCGCATTTTAATCCGACTCGATATTCAAAATATGTGTGTGACCCGATAGGCTTCTGAATATGTTGGCCGTAGACATAAGGTGCAAATTACGAAAATGCCCTTTTACCCCTAACGATCATGGATAGCGTCTAGCAACACGTCCATGACCCCCAATCATCGGAAGAGTCAATACGTAATGACTACTATCTTTCATGTGCCCGGTTAGCGTGTAAATAGAATCCTATCGCTGTAGTAATATCCATATGATCGTAACTTGATCGTATCCCATAATCCGGATATCAAGCTCTCTCGGAATAACTCATTTACTCCCACTTTGCAAAGATTCATGAGAACTAGACATTCCTTACGGGAATGCCCTTTCGGATATTTACTCCTACTCTTAGGGTAAACGATTCACAGACGACCAAACATGTATACTCCGTATGCTTCAGTATCATACCCGATCACTACTGCATGATCGCCCTATGGTTAAGGGAAACCTCAATAGTGTCAAAGCTCCGTCCTAAGGATAATTACACAACCGTCGAGATAGTGTAACACTTAACAAAGCGATGTAAGTGGGTCATCTAATGTACACATTCTCTAATACACGTCCACGTACAGTCCAACTGTCTCTATACTTTGATGGACGAGATCTATCCCTGCCCTTAAAGAAAAAGACATCTAATACGTGCTAGCCGGTTCGCACTGTCAAAGCCATATTCAACAGTACATCAGCCTAGAGACATTTAAGTATCAAACTTATAAAAGTGATTAGAGATCTCATCAACCATAAGCATTATCATGGTTTCTTTATCAAAGTTTAATACTAAGGGCGTTATCATATACATAATATCACTAATTGGTCTAATAAATAAACAAAGTATATAATAACAAAATTGCTTTTATTACTCATAATAAAGTTATTACATGAACTTAAATAGACTGTAATTGACCCGACCCGGTCGGATCTGGTCCAACCCGATTGGGTTTAGGACACATATTCAATAGTATGTATGTATGTATGTATGTTACTCCTATGCAACACAACTGTAAATATGTATATAGTTATATAACAATCTTATAATGACTTGCAGCTTTCCGCTGTTGGAACCCATGGAGAATTGATTCATCCATGCGTAAATTTGTTTGATGCCCAGCCGAGGTTCCATGCAGAATAGATTATCTTTCTTAGACTAAAAACCTTATTGGAAGAGTATCGTGCACCAGGTGTTGACTTGTTTGACAAATTGAAGAGTTCAGTGTTTGGTCAATTTATTGATTTTTATTCTGATAACTGGGAGTACAAGGGGCGGATTATAGAATTCATGTATTTCCATATGGTTTATCCATATCGCGACGACGAACTTCATTTTAAGGTTGGCAATAATATTGTGAAGTTTGGAAAAAGAGAGTTTGGAATGATAATGGGGTACAGATTTAGAGATTTCAACGTTCATTTGCCTCGACAATCAATGTGTTTTGCTGCCCCTTGTGAACTTGAGAATTGCACCACGACTGTCACGTTGGCAAAAATTGAAGCAGCAATTAAGTCAAAGAAATGTAACATTGAAATTGTATATCGGAAGGGTCTAGTGTACCTTAACTATGGCTTAATAATTGGACAAGACCCTAGAACGATAATACCGAGCAAGATTTTTTATATCGTCTAGAACCTACAACTTGTTGAGACTTTTGCATGGGGTAGTATTTGTTTCAGAATTTGATCTGGAACTGGCGTAAGATAGTACTAGCGTGTAGTCTACTTAAACCTAAGGTTGATGGGAATCCGCACAAGCCACAGGTAGCTGGTTGTCTATACGCATTATAGTTGTGGTCTTTTCATGCCATGCCAAACCTTATTACGAAGGGGAAATTTGCATCAGTTTGAGACGGACATGCTAATGATCTTCCAACTATGTTGAGATGGAAATGTACGAAAAGAGGGATGTATTATGATAAACTGACCTCTTCCGCCGTTAGTCCATGGGTATGTACCTTATTATCAATTTTATCAATCTACACTGTCAGCAATACTTTTAATATATTGTATATAAAACCGTGTTTTTTTCTATATGCAAGATGGCCTGCTCGATGATGTTCTGAGAACCGCTGAAGATACGGAGTTCGTAATTTCACTGGGGTTACCGGCGGTGGAGGTCACAACTCCACCTCGTTTATTACCCATCCCTCCCATCATAGACCCACCCCCTATCAATGATCTGGCCCGTGCCCCTGGTTCGAGACATGTTTCCACTGGCTATCCTGTGCATGGCCTCGTATGTGAGCGTCTAGAAATTGATGATCAGGACGTGCGACGTAGCCAATACCGTCATGTGGATGGCCCGTCTACATCTGAAAACCCTCATGGTATCCCGCATGAGGATATACTTATTGTCGGTTGTGTGTGGTTGGATTCACCGATGCCAATAATTAATCGTATAGTCCAAAATGAGTTAGAAAAAACTAATTCTGAGTTAAGAGACGTGAAGGCCCAGTTAAGTGAAGCGATGACTAAGTTAAGCGAAGTGAATGTTGAGTTAAGTGAAGTAAAGACTGAAGTGGGGCATCTAAGAGGGATTGGGGTATAAACTACCAAAACAGTCGAAGCAACTACCACATTAGTTGAATAACGACATACGCAGTATGTTAACTTTGTACGAAGTCAGACCGAGAGACAGGTTTGAATTAACTCCTAAATACAAATTTCATTCAGCTGATAGGGACTTATTCAGAATGTTCATCCACCGTCCCAAGCTAGGACAGTTGTATCACAAGGCTCCCAGGGTGGTGAGTCACATCCCGACGGTACCTAAAGCACACCAATCACCGAAGGTGGTCCGTCTTCAATTTCACAAGGCAGCCGTGAGACTGAGACACCTCGAGGCCATGACACAAATACGGCCCAGGTATAAATTAACTTGTAAATACAAACATCATTGAGTTGTTTTGTTAAAATAAATTTAAACTCATAGCCGTCCTTTAATGTTCAGATGGTATCACCATCCTAAGGTGGGTTGTCTTCAGGTCTACAAGGCACACCATCTTTCCAGGGTCAAAACACGGAGGCCGAGCAAAGCACACCTCCCGGACCATGTGCAATGAGTGGGGATTCTTCGTTGTCGTGTCTAGATCTACCACTACCGAGTCCAAAATTCTATGATCCAACTGATGATGAGATTTATGATAATAGTAAGGAGCCCTTAAATCCTTATGTGCAACCGAAGATCGAAAGCACGGACAACACCATGCTTTTCGGCCAGCAAGCGATGCCAGGTACGAACAGAAGAGGGGGAGGCCTATTGGAAAGTATTCTACTTTGATGAGAAATGAGGGCAATATTCCATTAAAAATGTCCCTTCGTTCGACTCAGAAGCCAACTGAATACCTTAGGAAGCGAATACCCAATGAGTTCTCGCCAAAAAATGGCCGGAGGATAGTAGGCACACACCGGACGGGGACTAACGAAGATGACTGAGTCAACTGAAAAAGTGGTTGGCATCAAAAGAAGGTGATACCCGGGGATTATTAAGGGGGATGCAATGTGAAGACCGAATTTTCAATTACCCCGCGGATCGAACCTTCTTTAGTTGTATTATGTTTGCAGATAGTTTGATATATATATATATATATATATATATATATATATATATATTGGCTGGTAAACTCATTTATACTTGTTTTCTAAATTCTTTAACATGTATTACGGTTTTACAAATATCGTAATATTGTGACTAAGTAATAAAATTTCATGTGCTGCACATTGATGCTTATGTGGGATTATTATCTGCTCGTATGGAAGCTCTCCGGGATAAGTATCAGAGTCATGCGAGATTGTGTTATTCCTCTTCCGCATGAGACTCTTTTGCCTGAATTAGATAAATGGGATGGTAAGATGGATGTGGCGGCTCCAAGTGTTTTGACATTAGAAGCTATTGCATGGACCCAGCGGCCGCTTATGCTATCTCGGGCGATTAACGAGCAGCATTAGGTGCTTATGGTCATGTCAATCGGAGTGAGTGGGCGATAATGATATACGGCAATTGATATGGATATGGTAACTTGGAAGTCATAGATTGGTTCGTCTAGAGGTGGTCTCAATACATGAGGTTTTTGTTATCGGTATCACCAGAATGCATAGGATTACAAAGGATGATCGATCCATCTCCCCACCATTCTGGACAGTGCGGCTTAATGAGAATGAATGTCCACATACGAAGAAGTGGTACGTATAAAACCTTATTCGGATTTGTTAATTTCAACCATTCAATTGTATAATTTATGGCTTTAATATGCAGGCACCACTGTGGGTTTTTCGTGCTGAAGATTATAAAGCTTTTAATCATCTATGACGCAAGCATACTTGAGCTGACTGATGAAAGCGTACACAGGCTCCGGACCAAAATGGCCGTAGATCTATTTACTCGACTTATAGCGGTTCAAATTGTTTATTAGATATTCTGAAGTCGCATACGTCCAATATTTTGGCATGTTTTTTTTTGTATTATCTCAACTTATGGCGGTATAATATTTATATTATACTTTTTTAGTTTGCTTTTCAGATCGAAGCAGTTTTTTAATATTATTAATTTTAAAAGTCTTTTTGATTAATTTTAATTATGCGCCAAATGTAAAAATTTGGTCACATTATTTATTTATTCACCTGTAAAATCTTAGGAAACAAGTACTATAACATGCTTAGTGTTTGTATGAATTAATTGACCTATGTGTGCCAAATATCTTATATATATTCTACCAAGAACACATAAGATAAAAACACAGGAATAAAACATTGATTAAAGTAATTAGTTCGTAGGCGATAACATCTAGACAAGAATTTAATCACAAGAATTTAATGGACATACACTGGGACACATAATAGAAAAATACATGGACATAATAGCAAATACATAATAGCAAACTCAGGGAAGGTTTGCCAACCAATCATAACATCAAAGGAAAGAGGATTTACAAGTCGTCTTAAAAGTCATCTTGATTAAAAGTTTCGTAGGTGATAACCTCATTATGACCGTATGTCACATCATCTAAAACTTATTCCGGCACCCTGGCAGACCTCACGCATATAGCCGTGATCAGATACGGGAAAAAAATATATCCATCTCCTGCATTGCCCTTTGCTATATGTCGAATCCCATACAGAATATACTCTCCGATGTCGAAGTAAGAAGTAATAAATGCGTATGCAAAGGCATACAAATCAAATGTCGGTGCGGTGTAGTTCACCGTACCATACTGTAACGCCCCGTTCCCGGACACCGAGTCCTTATCCGGAAAAGAAACGTTCGGCACGTATACAATAAAAGTAAATTCATTTTATACGTAAGCCTCTACTACGTCGTATCAAATTATAGGCAAAACGGAAGCAAAACTCGGGTATATAAAATTTTTCCCAAAAAAAATTAAAGAGTAGAAAAGAAATCTAAAGGGTAGAAATGTAAATTATTACATTGGAAACGTACGAAAATCCCAAAAGACAAAATACAACAAATCGTCAAACCGGTAGTCTACCTCAAAAGTACGGAAAGTACAACCAAAGAAAAGCAGAAAAGAAACATCTTGATTCTTCAACGAGCGGCGTCAAAACGTCGTCGTCAAACTCTTCCTCGAAAACTGTTTTCGTCTTCTCGTCCCCAAACACATAGAAAAAGTATGCATTCGAGGTAAGTACAACAGACTTAGAAAGAAAGAGAAGCTATGAAAGCAATCATAGTTATGACGAAAAGATAATTATTTAATTAGTTGATTAAATAAGACCAACTCAATCTAGGGTTCACTTCAGGCTCATCAACACGTTGTGACTAATCTGCTTTCTAACTTAGCCTATCTATGTTACAACCGCACTCAAGGGCACTACGTGCATCCACCTCAGCAGAGTCCCTCTGTACTTAGGGTCATTGACCTACAGAGTTATTCTACCTTGGGAACACTCTATTGCAACATATTAGTGGATCACACCAATACCCACGAAGTCTAGAAAAGGTAGACTCCGATAGCACGCACACCTCAAACAGTGAGTCCCTCCGTGCTTAGGGTCTTTTGACCTCACGGTTCTTCCACCTTCGTGAGGTAGCACATGCATCGCGATTTAGCCTGGTGCCTTGCCAAGAGAGAGATGTTGTTTAATCTTTTACTAGTCACATCGTTGTTTATTAAGTTATTAACTAGCCAACCTAAGTGTTTTCAAATAATCTCCCTCACACATACTACTCTCTTCCTAGACCACTAGACACGGACAAGTCCTAGCACATACACGACATTGATGAATCTAATTCATCAAAGCACAAGCCTATCATGCTCTTCCGACGGATCCGAACTTCAACTCCTTTAAAGTACATTCGGTGTTTTAAGCTGAGCGAATCGAAGCTCAATTCAGGCTTGTCTATATTTATACCATGTTACATATCAAATATAAAGGTTTCATATAGTTAAGGCATGTTTTCAAGGCTGAAAAGCATCTAACATAGAAAAGGAGGCGATACAAAAATGGGCGCCCGTTTAAAGACTTGGGCGCCCGTTCGGTTTAATGGGCGCCCGTCTAAAATAGTGGGCGCCGTCCACCCAAAAGCGATTCAATCTGAATGTAAATAGCACCTCAGGCGCTCGTCCATTACAACCAGGCGCTCGTCAAGGTGGAATCTAGGCTGGACGCTCGTCTGCATACCGGCCGCTGTCCCACCTGGTTCGACTGGAACCCTAATTCTTCATCGTTCGAACCCCAGATCGTATTTCCACCCAAAAACCAGAAAAATAACAACACAATGAGCACTTAGACCTCGTCTAACAATACCATAACATCCATAGTCATTTACCAAGGCAACAACTCAATTTTCTAACACCAAAACGTCTTGGAACATGATCAAATCCCTATAACTAGTAATTGATTTCATAGGACAGGTTCTTCTTACCTTTTGCAGCCCAGAAAACTGATCAAAACTCAGCAAAAGTCTGCTGCAATGTCACTCAGCCGGTAACCAAACGATGCCTGCTCCACAACAAATCCTAGAATCGAGTCCGGTCCGAAAACGATATTGCTCCCCTTTAGAATTGTGAAAACCGTCCAAGTCTCTCCTTCTCCTCACAGGTTGCGCAGGGATGGGGCTGTTTGTGATTAAAAAGTGAAATTAGGTTAAGGGTTAATCTTAGGTAGATTTTCCTTTTATACCAAATTCCAAAAATTTAGTTTTTTTTCCTTATTTGCCCCTTGCTTAACAAAACTGACTTTCCATAAGTTTATACATATATATAACTCGAGATATATATATATAAACGTCCAAAATAATTAACTCCGAATAAAAGGAAACCGAACCTAATATTTCGTTTTCGCAAAATGACACGTCTGCCCTTTCCCGAAAATCGGAATATTACACATACCTATTTGTGGCAAGAAACATAATCAGGAAAGGAAGGAATGGACCATACCAGGACCATGGTGAAGGGAGGGTAGGCCGCCGAGGCATCACACGTTCCCACAGATGGGTCTCCCTAAATAAAGCAGCCATGTCACGCTGTAGTAGTTCGGGAACATCCGGAAAAAGAAAGAAATCCAAACCCCGAGGATATTCGGGAATGGCATACTCGTTGTTTATCTATGTATTATTCAAAATGATGGGAACACCTCACACTGTGACGCTATATTCGTTGAGCCCTATCGTAGCTACACAAGCATAGAATTCATGCACAATAGACCGATACACGTGATGAAAGCTTAATGGGCTTTGGGGGACACCATGCCACTTGTTATCTCGAAGCAAGTTGCTGATCAAACTAGGTAGACTCTCCATATTCAATCGCTTCTCTAGAACAACAGCTCTTGCCATCCAATTAGTCACGTACTCACGCCTCTCTTCTTATGTTGTGAAACGGCTTATGAGAAACTGCTCTTCCAACAACAAATCAATTTCGTCGTTGGGAATGAACACGCATGCGGGTTAGCCATTGAAAGGAAGACTAAAATGGGCTATATGGGTAAAATAAACTAGAAATGAGAGGGATGAATCGTTTGATAAATGATTGGTCAATATAGAGAATTTTTCATAAAGTAAATAATGGTGAACCACTTGACATTTTTGTAAAGACACGCCCCTGACTCAATGAAGACACAACCTGCACCCTAATGACCCCTATGACATATGACATTGACTTGACAACATGACTAGTCAAAACAAGCATTGATTGAGAAGGTCGGTGTGGTGGAAACCCGTTGAAAATTGGACGATCCCGTGCAAATTTTAGAAGACCTCCACCATTCATGACTCACATGAAAAGACGTGCCCCTGGCTTAATGACGACACAACCTACACCCTAATGACCCCGATGACATATGACATCGACTGGACAACATGACCATTCAAAACAAGCATTGATTGATAAGGTCGGTGTGGTGGAAACCCGTTGGAAATTAGACCTCCTGCATTCATGACTCACATGTAAAGACATGCCCTTGACTCAATCATGACACAACCTGCACCATAATGACTCATATGACATATGACATCGACTGGACAATATGACTAGTCAAAACAAGCATTGATTGAGAAGGTCGGTGTGGTGAAACCCATTTGGAATTGGACGATCCCGTGCAAATTTTGAAAGATCTTGTTACAATATAAAAGCTGATGGGGATGCTGAGTGCACTTTGCTGATCGTATGAAGATATCGAGAGCTTTGTTGACGCAGAACATCAAAGAACTCATCGATAGTATAAACATCAAAGACTTCTTTGATTAGTTAGTTCGATATAAAAAACGGTTATTTCGTTGTAATCTATTATAACCGTTTATAACTTACTTGCAACTGATTCATGAGGTGTATGATGTTATAAATACCCCATGATCAGCCATTTTGTAAACACGTTGTAACTTTTACTTCATCAATAATAATTCCGCATTTTATTTCGTTTGTTTATAATTCTACAAACTTCATCATGGTATCAAACCAGAATTTGAGAATTTCTAAGAGCTTTCATGCGTTTTTTAAAGAAACTTGAGAGTGTTCTTCATCTTTTTTCTGAGTTTTTCAATTTCTTGAGAGTAAACTATCATCCTCTTTCCTGTTTCTGATCAGTTGATCATTTTTCCACTATCATCATTGATTTGAGAATCAATTCTGGAGTTCTTGATAGCCATGGCAGCTAATAAACAAGAAATCAGTCCCTCCAATCCATTCTATGTTCATCCTAATAAGAATCCTTCTCTGGTTCTTGTTCAGCCATTGATGAATGAAAAAAACTACAATCCCTGGAAAATGTCCATGAAGATGGTGTTGATCACCAAGAACAAAATTGGCTTCGTAGACGGCACAATTAAAAGGCCAGAAGCATATTCAGTCGACTTTCATGCATGGAGGCAGTGTGACACAATGGTTAGATCATGGATCTTGAATTATGTTGAAAACATATTGCACAAAGTTTGATGTACTTCAAGAATGCACATTCAGTATGGAAGAATCTTGCGGCAAGGTTTTCAAATGTTGATGCTTTAAGGATTTCAGATCTTCTTGAAGAAATGCATCTACTGAAACAAGGCACGAATTCTGTCAATCAATATTTCATAAAATTGATGATTCTTTAGGAAGAAATCAAGACCATCAGGCCTGTAACAATCTGTTCCAGTGATCCTCCATGTCACTGCAACACAATCAACAATCTGATGGATCATATGGAGGCTGAACATGTCATGAAATTCCTTAAAGGTTTAAGGGATGAATTTGAACCAATGGTCTCACAAGCAATGCTGATGGTGCCTTTTCTGAAAATTCATGATGCCTTTGCAATGGCAAACAAGTTTGGGAGACAGAAGTTGTATGTGGCTAACAAGGCCAAGAATCATGATTCCATGGTTCTCTTGTCATAGAAAAATGGACAGGGACACAATCAGACTGTCAGCAAACCTAATTCTGCTGCAAATCCCAGGCCTAAAAATCCCAAAAATATACAATGTAGTTAATGTGGATTCAATGGCCATACTGAGGAGCCTTGTTGCAAGAAGCATGGCTTTTCTCCGGGTTTCGAGTCAAAAAGGGAAAATATGGTAGCAGAGGAGCAATCAGCAGAAGAAGATCCGGCACCAAGCAGGTCTGCTGGACCAAGGTTTTCCAATCTTACTGCACAACAACTTGACAAGTTGATGGCTCTGCTGAATGATCCTCCTAGACATGCAGGGTTTGCTGTTGGCCAACCTGTTGATATTGTTACACACTACTCACCTGCTACAGGAACATGTGACCTAAATTTACTAAGATCAATACAATGGATCTTGGACTCTGGTGCCACCGATCACATTGTTGGTTCATTAGATCTGTTAAGCAATCCTAAGCCTTCATCTGGTATAAAAATAGGATTACCTAATGGAAATAATGTCTCAGGCACACATATAGGCCAAGTGAGGATCAACACTCAACTGGTCCGATATGATGTGTTTTGTATTCCTAGTTTTAAGTATAACCTTTTATCTTTACCTTCTTTCATTAATCATACAAAAGGTGTAGCTGTTTTTTCTACTAACAAGTGTGTTTTGCAGAACAAGAACAAGAACATGATTGGTTCAGCTGAGTTACAGAGAGGACTTTGTGTCATGGATCAGCCAATAAGACTTTCTGTTACCAATGCTATAGAGAATCACACTTTATCTGATAGATTAGATGATGCACTTTTATGGCACTACAGACTTGGACACTTGCCTGATAAGAGACTGCAAGTCATTAGTTCACAGTCTAAGGATGTCCAATTTTGTAATCATGATCTTTGTTATGTCTATCTTATGGCTAAACTGAAGAACAATCATTTTCCGTTAAGAACTACTACTGTAAATTCTATTTTTGACCTAGTCCATATGGACATTTGGGGTCCTCTAAGACAGTACACTATAAATGGACAACAATATTTTCTTACTGTTGTAGATGATTTTTCTTGATTTACTTGGGTTTTTCTTATGAGGCATAAATCTGAAGCCTCTGACCTTGTTTAATCTTTTGTTAAATTTGTTTCTTCTCAGTTTCATAAAATTATTAAAGTAATTAGATCTGACAATGGTGCAGAATTCCAACTTACTGACTTTTATGCTCAACAGGGTATCATACATCAGACATCCTGTGTAAGTACACCTACGCAAAATGGTATTGTTGAAAGAAAACATCAACATCTGCTGAATGTTACAAAAGTTTTAAGGTTCCAGAGTAATCTACCAATTGCATATTGGGGTTTTTGTCTTTTACATGCTGTAAAATTGATTAATGCCACACCTACACCCCTGCTGAAAGAAAGCACTCCACATGAAGTTCTTTATGGCACCAAACCAGACTATTCTATGTTTAAAGTCTTTGGTTGCTTAGTTTCTTCATGCACACTTCAGCAGTATAGGACCAAATTTGACTCAAGATGTAGGACTTGTGGCTATCTTGGGAATTCAACCACCTCCAAGTGTTCTATTCTATTAGATATTACCAACAAAGATATCTTTGTTGCTAAAACACTCAATTCCATGAAACTTACTTCCCTCTTTTTCAGCAGGTTTTGGGAAAGCCTAAATATCGTGCTGACATGCCTGCCTTTGCCAAGAATGGTTAGTTTTGATGACCTATCGAATGAATCAAAGTGAGACCAACCAAAGAATGGAATCAACGGAAATTGATACATCCAATGAAAGGCATGAACAAGTGAATCAGGCACCTGAACCAACATAACTAAGAAGATCCACAAGAACAAGGAAATCCCAACCTTTTTATCAAAGGGGTGCTCATAATGTTCAGCAGACTCCACATCTGCTGAGTGTAGTAATGAGTCTGGAAACCTCTCAGCAGACTATGCCAGATTCATTATTGATGCTGTTAAAGAGCCTAAAACCAACAATCAAGCCATCAAGCATGATGAATGGAAGGAGGCAATGAACAAAGAAATTAAAGCTTTACAAAAGACTCACACATGGGAGATAGTTGATCTGCCCCCAGGCAAGAAACCTATTGGATGCAAATGGGTGTACAAAATCAAATACAACTCTGATGGTTCAGTGGAGAGATATAAAGCTAGACTAGTAGCAAAAGGCTACACTCAAACGTATGGGATTGATTATCAAGAAACTTTCTCATTTGTTGTCAAGATCACTACAGTTAAAGCTTTACTTGCAGCAGCAGCAGCCAACAATTGGCACCTACATCAGATGGATGTCAATACTGCCTTTTTACATGGAGATTTGCATGAAGAAGTATACAAGCAGTTAACTCCGGGTTGTGCAGCAACCAAACCAAATCAAGTTTGCAGGCTTACTAAGTCATTGTATGGCCTCAAGCAAGCCGCCAGACAATGGAATTGCAAGTTGATTGAATCTTTGGAGTCTCAAGGATTCCCTCAATCCAAAAATGATCACAGCTTTGTTTACCAAAGGGTCGTGGGATAGTCATTTATTGCTTTACCGGGTCTATGTTGATGACACCATACCAAAGAAGCCCTAATGGAGGTTGAATCGGCAAGTAAAGGATGCTCTACATCAATGAGCTCACCATCAAAGATCTTGGAAACTTTAGATATTTCCTAGGCATTGAGACTGCTAGATGTCCAAAAGGCATATCCATTTCACAAATAAAATACACACTTAACCTCCAAGAAGAATATGAATTTTTGAGAGCCAACCCTGCTAAGACACCCATGGAGTCTAAGTAGACTTTACAACATGGTGATTCACCACTTTTAGAGGATGACACTGCATACAGATCCCTAGTGGGTAAATTAATTTACCTCACTTTTACCAGACCAGATATTGCTTTTTTAGTACAACAACTAAATCAATTTCTAGACACTCCTACTGAAAATCATATGAAGGCAGCTCATAGACTGCTGAGGTACTTGAAGACCAATCCTGGTCAAGGAATCTTTTTTTCCAGCAGACAATAATCTTGTACTTTACAGATAGTGAGTGGGCTGGTTGTCCTGAAACAAGAAGATCCGTATCAGGTTACATGATGTTCCTAGGAGATGCACCAATCTTCTAGAAGGCAAAGAAGCAAACAACAATTGCTAGAACCTCATCAAAGGCTAAGTATAGGGCAATGGAAAATGTTGTTTGTGAAATCCAGTGGCTAATCTAGATACTACAGGATTTACAGGTTCCAGTTCAGTTGCCTGATGTGCTATTTTGTGACAATGCCAGTGTCATGCACATTGCTCATAACCCTGTCTTCCATGAAAAAACAAAACACATTGAAATTGACTGCCATGTTGTGTGAGACAAAGTCAAATCAGACTCATCAAACTTCTTCTGCATTAATACAAAAGAACAAATAGTCGACATCCTCACCAAAGCCTTGGATGCACCCATTTTCTCAATCTCCTAGACAAATTGGGAATTTCAAAGATCTTTCGGACTTCAAGTAGTGATGGAAATATTGAGTGCAAGCTTTGCTCATATACCACTCACAGCTTGAGGGGGTGTTACAGTATAAAAGCTGATGGAATGCTGAGTGCACTTTGCTGATCATATGAAGATATCGGCATTGCCGACAAAGATGAACATCGACAACTCACCGACGAGATAAACATCGATAGCCTCACTGATTAGTTAGTTCGATATAGAAAACGGTTATTTCGTTGTAATCTGTTATAACCGTTTGTGACTTACTTGCAACTAATTCATGAGGTGTATGATGTTATAAATACCCCATGATCAGCCACATTGTAAACACATTGTAACTTTTACTTGATCAATAATAATTCCATATTTTATTTCGTTTGTTTGTAATTCTACAAAATTCATCAGACCTCCACCATTGATTGAGCACTTTTACACACTTGACAACTCTATATATACCATGAAATTTTAAACTACCTCTGTATAACCCTCGGTGTTACTTCGCCTTAATCACAACGTCTGAACCGAGTTCCTCTGTTTCTTCTGGTCCTCCGGAATGGCATGAAAATGACCATGTTTTTTATGATCCTCCAGAATGGAAACTTCAATAGCCTGTGGTTGTTAATGAGGCCGGTGTTAATTTGGACTACGACAAGCAGACACTATTAACTCGGTTCAAAACAGACAAAGTGCGTGCAAATTGGCGTTAGGTCTTTCAAGCTAGACCTGTTGTTGGAGAGAGGAGAATTGTATGGGGGAGTCTACCTACCAGGATGTCGGGTCTCTTACGCAGATTGTCGTTAGAGTGCATCGCAACTAATCCCGCACCGACATCGAGTATGAATCGATCAATTGTTCGTGAATTCTATGCACTTGTCAGGTCAAACATAGTTGCGTCAAGACTCTCCATAGCATCAAGGGTGCACAAATTACGTGGACTGGATGTCGCCTTGGAGGTGAAATGAATCAATAATAACTAAGGTGTACGTGAAGTTGAAGCATTCAGACACTTCTTCAATGGGCCTTACAGCGTTGATGCAATGCAACGTCTAATTGCTCGCCGTCAAATGCCTACTGAATGGGTGAATGTTATGATCGAATGGTTCGTCAATAGTGTCTATGGTACTATACACACTGTTGAACCAAAATTTGATTTGTACGCTTTTGTGTACGCAGTTCTCCATTCTACAGTTGACTTTGGACGTTGCATCATTAGTAGGATTCATGAGATATCGCTTGGCACACATGGTGATGGTTATATCTATTATCCATTTCTTATCACGACTATCACAAGCGATTATCTCGTACCGGAGTATGACATGTATGACATTGCTTGGGAAACCTCCCCTATCATCTTTCAGGAGCACCCTTAGGTTTATTTAAGTACTTTATCATATTAATTGTTTGTGTTCGGAACATTTTATTATGTTTTGAAGATGGCCACACTAGCTGTTATAGAAAGCCTAAAATAAGTTAGTATTCTCTGTATAAGTCTTTACTTAGAGTCTGACATGTTGTACAAGTTGAGTCAAACAAGTATTGTACTAGTTGGTAGGATGGCTAAGTAAACAGAATTTCAGCAGAGTAGAGGCAGCCAAGTACAAGCAGAGAAGCATGAAGACACATGGACTGACTAATAACCAAGGAAGTCTGTGATGACCTTGGATAAGTATAAATTATATTTCAAGCGATGAAATTCATTGTTTAAATATGGTGTACGCGGAGCTCACTCAAATCAAGGATCAGTGGAGTACAAGGACTCTTGTATTATCACAGAAAGAAAACAAGCAGTGAACCGGCTAAGTAAACTATCTGCCAACTGAGTAAAGAAAAAGCAGTGAAGGAAGAACAAATCAGCTAAGTCAGCAGGAACACTCAATCGTTCAGACAACAGTCAAGTAAAGGAACAACAAAGCGCAATTCAAGCTTATTCAGAACGTGAAGAATTAAAGAATTAAAGAAGTTTCAGAAGATCAAGCATTAAATGCAGAATCAATCAAGGACGGATTTTATGATAGACATTTGAATAAAATCCGGATCACTGAAAACAAGGAGAATATAATCAAGGGGGAATCAAGAATTAAATCAAGGATTATTCTCCACATTAAATAGCCAACGGACGGAAATTCAAATCAAGAATTATCAAGGCTATAAGTAGAAGGCATTGACAGACAGGAAAGACAATGATTGAATTACATAAGAACAAGCAGAAACTCTGTCAATTTGAAAAGCCTTCTATCTGAACATAAAGGGCATATTTAGAGATCAACTCAGCAATCAGAGCTAAAATTATATATCAAGCACTGAGATTGATCAACGTAATCTGAATCCAATTCACACCAGTCAAGCAACTGAATCAGAGCCATCTGAGAAGGAGTTGTGTTTGTGATATCTGCTGAAGGATTTGTTCCCCAAGGAGTAGTGTTGAAGACTGAGTCACTGAAGCTTTTGAAGCCAGGGAGTGATAGTTTTGGAGATTGTGAAGCTTGTGTAGCCAAGGACAATCTAACTATTATATCAGTATTAATAATAGTGAATTCCTCCAATCATCACAGAAGAAGAGTGGATTAAAGGATTACTCCACCCTGAACCACTATAAACCTTTGTGTCTATTTACTTTCAGCACTTTACTTTACTGCACTTACTTACTGTGTAATTCATACTCTGTGTGTGTATATCCTACTTTGAAATAACATTTAAAAGAATGGACTTATCCATTTCACAAAATCTTTTATCATAAGAAAAGTTTTTGAAACTCCAGTTTAGTCATTCACCCCCCTCTGACTATACGTTTACCCTTCTATAGGACCAACAATTGGTATCGGAGCAATGTTCCTAGTATCAGAACCTGTTCAGATCTGATTTCTGGTAACAAGGAGATCACATATTTTCAAAGTGGTTTTCAAATCTGTGCTTTCTAAATATATCTCTTATTTGTACTTATGGATTCCTCAAATTTCATGTCTAAAGTACCTGTATTCAACGTTAATAATTTTGATGAATATAAAATAAGGATGTTGTTTCATCTTGCATCAACTCATGAGGAGATGTTGGATATAATCAATGATGGTCCAATCAAGATTATGACTGAGATAGCCACAGGAGCAGATCAATGAAAGGAAATAGAGAAACCTAAGAAAGATTGGACCAAAGGGATGATGAAGAAGAGCAAATCTTGACTTTGTTGCAAAAGACATGATCTTGTAGACTCTGGACTGTAATATGTTCATAAGTATCAAAGACTGCAAAATAGCAAAGGAGATGTGGGATAAATTAGCATTGATCAATGAAGGATCAGAGGCAGTTAAAGAAAACAAATTGTCTGTTGCAAAATAGAAATTTGAAAACATCAAATGAAGACCGGAGAATCCATTGATCAAATGGATAATGATTTTTCAAGCATGAACAAAGGAATCAGTAACAACTTGGACATACATACCCATAGAATGAAGTTTATCTGAAAATCTTGAGAGGTCTACCTGAAAGATGGAAAATCATCACATCAGTACTCCGAGGAACAATAAATCTTGTAAACACCAATACTTTGACTCTGATGTCTCAATTAAAGGCTTATGAATTTGAGTTATATGGTGAAGACAGTGCACCAGCAGAAGCACACAAGGCCAGTGCACTTGTTGCACTCCAGCAAAGCAAAACGGGTGATACAAGAAGCCTAGAGACACAGGAGCTAAAAGAACATATTTCTTTACTGATTAAATGTTTTGACAGGTTTAGGAAGAAGAAACAATTCAAAGGATGTTCATCACCAAACAAGAAGTCAAGCTTAAGCAAAAACATGAAGAAGAAAGATGATGAATACAGATGTTTCAATTGCAAGAAGAAAGGTCAATTCAAGGCAGATTGACCTGAAGAAAAAGGCATGGATGAGGAAAAGAAGAAGTACAAAACAACAGAAAAGGGAAAGAGCAAGAAGGCACTTAAAGCTGAAACCAGTAGTGAAAAGAATGAAGAATCATCTGATAATGATTCAGATGATGATGAATCTAACAGCTCAGACAATGACAAAGCATATCTATGCCTTATAGCTAAGGAAACTGATGAAACAGAGGTTATAGCTAGTTTATACTCATCATCTGCATACACATCTGACACTGGACAATCTTCTACTATCCTTTTAGATTCTACAAACTTAATTCAAAATCTCATGTGTAAATTTGAATAAATTCAACTAAATCATGAAATTCTGGAACAAGAATGTGAGAATCTGAGAGAGGAAAATAAAAGATTAAAGAAAGAACTAGATGGAATGAAGGCTGAATCAACTAGTAAGGAAGTACACTTAATCGATCAACAAGCAAAGTAGATGATCACTCATCGATGTGATGCAGACACCGAGAAAATCTCCTACCAATTAAGATCACCACTGCACCACTCAATGCACCAGCTTACAAACCCCAAAAAGGTTTGGATCCAGATTTGGTCTTGGCTACAACAGTCAGGATTAGAAAGAAAACAATGGACAACACAATTCTGAATCAAGGACCAAAACTAGACCAAAATTCAGAAAAGGACAGACCATATTTTCAACTACTCATCATGCACCGGTGAATTCAAAACCCAGTGTAGTGAAACATCAGAGTAAATCATCAAACCAGCCAATTAAAGGCAAGGGCTTACTGAAAGGTAAGGGAAGACTTTACCCTTCAGAGGATGATTGGAATGTTGCACCCCCAAAATACAATAAGAAACAATTTCATGCTATGCAACATGTGTTTAGGAAAAGCCAACCAAGGCATGTTCCTGGACACAAGAAGCATTATGAAAATAAGTTTCCTCCTGCATATTGGAGAGTGAAAAAGGATGCAAATACGCCAAAAAGTAGAGAATTGTATTAGAATGATTTCAATATATCCACACGAAATTATTCTGCCGTGCCATACATATATGAAGTTGATGATTTCAACTATCCAAGAAGATCCTTTGGATACACACTTGGAATGAGAGGCATGACTGCTAACAGGTATGGACTCGAACAGTATTGGGTACTTAAACATACTTAATTTGTTTTGTAGGATGTCTGGTACATAGATAGTGGATGTTCCAGACACATGACAGGGAACAAAGGATGGTTGACTGACTTTAAAGCTTTTGATGGACCCAAGTTATGTTTGGAGGCAAAGAAAACCCTGGCAAAATTAAGGGGGAAGGCACAATTCTCAAGAACAATTTGAAGATTCAAAATGTGGCTTATGTTAAAGGACTGAATTTCAATCTTCTAAGCATCAGTCAATTCTATGACAAAGGCTACAATGTGCATTTTAACAAAGAATGATGCAAGGTGATTCATAATCAAACCAGCACAATTGTACTTGCAGGAAAAAGAGAAGACAGCATGTATGTGATGGATTGGAAGACAGCAAAAGTAGAAACTTGTCTGCTTGTCAAGAATAAGCAATCAACCAGCTGGATTTGGCATAGAAGACTGAACCATCTAAATTTCAAGACCATCAACAAATTGTCAAAGAACAAGATAGTTGAAGGCCTTTCATAGATCACATTCAAAAAGGAAAGTCTTTGTGATACATGTCAAAAAGGGAAGCAGATCAATAGCTCCTTCAAGTCAAAGCCTTATCAATCTACAACAAGAATCTTACATCTCTTGCACATGGATCTTTTTGGACCAGTCGCACCAGTGAGTGTAAGTGGAAAGAAGTACACTCTAGTGGTGGTGGATGACTTTTCTAAATTCACTTGGACCATATTCATGAACAAGAAAAGAGAAACACTCAAAAAACTACCAGATTTGTTGAGGAAAATACAAAATGAAAATGAGTGAAAATCATCAAGATAAGATCAGATAGAGGCACAGAGTTCCTAAATGAAGTAATTAGAACCTACTATGAAGATAATGGAGTATTACATCAACTATCTACGGTAGGGACTCAACAACAAAATGGTGTAACAGAAAGAAGAAACAGAACACTCAAAGAAGCAGTTAGAACCATGATAGCAGAAGCAAGCTTACCAAAGAGATTTTGGGCTGAAGCAGCAAATACATCTTGCTATACTCAAAATAGATCTATCATCAACAAACATCATGGAAAAACACCATATGAAATCTGGAACGGAAGAAAACCTAACATTACACATTTGCATATGTTTGGATCTAAATGTTTTGGTTTGAACAGAAATCAGCTGCATACTTTTGATGAAAAAGATGATGAATCAATCTTCATGGGATACTCAGACTCCAACAAAGCTTTTAGAGTGCTCAACAAAAGAACCTTGGTGATTGAAGAGTCAATTCATGTCGTTTTTGATAAACCAAATACAAATGGTGAAAGTCTACACAACCTTGAAGAATAAGCTATACAAGGACAAGTCTATATGAATACAATAGTACCAAATACAATCTTGGATCACACCTTTGGCAATCAAGATGATACCAAATGCATACAACTCAAGAGGCACCAACACATGATCAAGAAGTTGATGTACAAGCAGAGGCTGTGGAAGAACCAAATCAAGAGCAACTTCAACCTGACTTGAACTGGCTGAGAGATCACCCTGAAGAACAAGTCATTGGAGATGTTCATACAGGAGCTAGAACCAAAAGACAACTGGAAAGCATGCTAACTTGTTTTCTAACACAGGTGGAACCAAAGACAATAGATGATGCAATTGACATCAACCAAAATACATATATATCAACTACATATTTCACCAACGAATGTCAATTTCATTATTGAACTATCTCATCAAAATTAATCCTTTCACACATTTCAAAACAAAATCCTTTCACTATCCTAAAAATCGAAAATTTATAACTTTAACAAGTTAATTATATCAAACATAATCATCTATTGATGTGTTAGACAAACAATTATAACAAATACGATATCTAAAATTATTCAAACAAAAATAAAATCTTAAGTGAAATGCTTACCCATTTATTTAAAGATACAAGACCAGTGTAATAACGGTGCTCAACCCGCGTTTTTTTGGTAGAAATGGTGATTTTTTTAGTAGCAATGTTGATTTTTTGTGTTACCAATGGTGATTCTTTGGTAGGGTGAAACAGTGAAGACGAGAGGCTGAAATAGGGGATGAAAAGGGTGAAATGATTCAGGATAATGTTTTATGGTATTTTAAAATCTGACGGGCACGTTGCATTTTGGACGAAGCGAAGGGAATTGCTACGAGGCGAAGCCTCTTTCCAGTTACAATTCGACGTGATCCATCCAATTTGAATATAACTTCCAAATCCCACGAAATGCGTCCAAATTTTGACTGAGACGTTCACATTTTGACGAATCACGTCCAAATTTGGACGGACTCGTGTCATTTCCAACGGATCCGTCCGAATTTTAACGCAATCCGTTCTTCTTGGTCTGTCTTTACACTTCAACGAGTCGTTGATTGCATTTCCACGAGTCCGCTTAAATTTAGATGTGGAACTAAAAAAATATCGATCTCTAAATGAACTCGACACAAAATATTGGGTGCTATAAGAACTTTGATCTTATATTTTCTCATTTCCTACGCAAAGAAACTAGTACAACTCCATCGATCCAATGACGAGAAAATATACATTCAGTCAACAGTAGTGACCTATAATTCAAGTCGGTCTATTCGACTGACATTTTTTTGAGTAGCCCGTGACTGTTCCACGGGTTTGTAGGAAATTTCCAACAGATGGCGTGGCATTTAAACGGATCACGTGGAAACTCAACTGATGCCAAAAGTTGTAATTCCACGTGATCTGGGGAAATTAAATGAGAGCCACATGGAAACTTGGAACGCAACGTGGAAATTTACATGGGCACGTGGAAACCTATGAATAAATGCTCCAACTGTCGTTTTTTGCAACATTTCAGCCAATACCATCATCTTCTTCACCTAAAATCATCATATTTTTCACCCAAAATCAACCAACGAGAAATCAATTTATCCACAAAACTTTCAGAAGAAATCATCATATTATTGGGTGGTGTTGTAAAGGGAAATCAACCAATGGGATATCATCAATCTACGCCGGTCTTTCGCCTTTAAACAAATGGGTAAGCATTTCGTTTAACATTTTTTTTGAATTATTTTAAATATCGTATTTGTTTTAAATATCGTATTGGTTTTAATTGATGATTATGTTTGAGGTAATTATCCTTTTAAAGATATAAATTTTTGATTTTTTTGTATGGTGAAGAGGTAAAGCTTCTAGTTTTAGGGTAGTGAAAGGATAAAATTTTGATTTTTAAGCTATTGAAATGATTAATTATAATGAGATCGTTCGATAATGAAATTGACATTCGTTGGAGTAAAATGTAGTTTATATATTTATTTTTTGTTTGAGTTCAATGTGGTTGCTCGTAGTAAAATACGAAACTTGTTTATTAGTTTGGTTATAAAGTGGCATGTGAAATCGATAAACTTATTTGTATTTTATTACATTTTTTGTAATCGTTTCAGCACGTCCTATGAAATTATCGGTAACAACATAATGATTTTTTTTTAGAAAATGAACCTTATGACGAATCTTGACCTATTCTATGGTATGCCTCGACCTGATAAGGTTCTTAGAAATACATGCATCTATAGGATGTTTTCGAATCCTTCTGATCCGCTGTGTCATGCCTAATCCCCAGGCTTGTATTGGGGCTCCTGGTAGGTTTCTCGTAGAATATTTTATTAGGTCTGCTCAATAGAGCATCTTTTCCGTTCTCAGCAGCTTGGTAAAGCCTCCGCCGGATGTGAGGCATCCGTTAAATCGAAAGTATAAGCCCTGCAGAGGTAGTATTGTCATTGATATAGTGGCACATCTTTTCACGTGAGTCATCAATGGTCAGTTCGTGCTAAATTAGCACGGCATCGTTCAAAATTTACACGAGATCGCTGGAATTCACACGAGTCATAATTCACACCGGCCTTCTCAATCAATGCAAGTTTTTACTAGTCATTGATGTCCTGTCCATGTCGTACGTTATAAGGGTCATTAGGGTGCAGAGGTAGTATTGTCATTGATATAGTGATACATCTTTTCACGTGAGTAATCAATGGTTAGTTCGTGCTAAATTAGGACGCAATCGTTCAAAATTTACGCGGGATCGTTGGAATTCACACGAGTCATAAATCACACCGACCTTCTCAATCAATGCTTGTTTTGACAAAAGAAAGTCTATATATTGACCAATCATTTACCAAACCATTCATCCCTCTCATTTCTCGTTTATTTTTCTTGAATAATCTCTTTTTAGTGTTCCTTTCAATGGCTAACCCGCATTCTCCTGTGTTAATTCCCAATGACGAAGTTGATTTGTCGTTGGACGAGCAGTCTCTCATAAGCCGTTTCACAATAGAAGAGGAGAAGCATGAGCATGTAACTAACTGGATGGCAAGAGCTGTTGTTGCAGAGAGACGATTGAATATAGAGAGTCTACCTAGTTTGATCAGCAACTTATTCCGAGATAACGGGTGGCATGGTGTCCCCCAAAGCCCATTAAGCTTTTATCACATGAATCGGTCTATTGTGCGTGAATTCTACGCTTGTGTAGCTACGGCAGAGCTCAATGAACGGTGCGTCATAGTGCGAGGCATTCCCATTCGTTTGAATAATACATGGATCAACGACGAGTATGCCATTCCAGAATATCCTCAGGGTTTGGATTTCTTTCTTTTTCCGGATGTTCCTGAACTACTACAACGTGACATGGATGTTTTATTTGGGGAGATGCATCTGTGGGAACGTGTGAGGGCTCGGCCTACCCGCCCTTCACCTTGGTCCTGGTACGGTCCATTCCTTCCTTTCCTGATTATGTTTCTTGCCACCAATATGTATGGTACGGTGAACTACACCGCACCGGAATTTGATTTGTACGCCCTTGCGTACGCATTATTACTTCCTACTTCGACGTCGGAGAGTATATTCTGTCTAGGATTCGACCGGATAGCAAAGGGCAATGCGGAGATGGATATATATTTTCCCGTGTCGATCACGGTATATCGCGTCAGTCCGCAGGGTGCGAATATGTTGAAGATGATGTGACATACGGTCATGATGACGTTATCACCTATGAAACTTGAATGTGATGAAAGTGTTCATCTTTTATTCATGTTATTTTAGTATTTATTTTTAGATAGATCTACTTTCGTTTCGGTTTGTTTTGTGTTGTTATTTTTATGTTCCTCTACTATAGATGTTATTTTTATGTCCTCTCGACTATATATGTTTTTTTTTATTATGTGTTCTTGTTGGTGGCCAAAAATCAGTGGGCGTATTCAAATTTATTATATAAATATTATAAATTTACAATATAAAAAGCAAAGAAAATTTAGAAGATAAATATTACAATGCCAAAAGTTGAGATAAAACCAAATAAATGTCAAATGTTGGGCGACACCTACTCCCGAACATCTAATATAGAAATTAAACCGCTATACGTTGACAAAATAAATCTCGGCCATTTTGATCCCGAGCCTATGAAAAGTTTCATCGCCACTCAAATCTGGCGTCGTCATTGATGATTGTAAGCTCCATAGTCTTCGTGATCGAAACCGGACAAATGTTCCTGCATATTAAAGCCATAAATTTTACAACTGAATGTTTGAAATTAACAAATCTGAATAAGGTTTGATACGTACCGGTACTCCGTCTGTGGACATCCATTCTCTTCGTGCATCACTGTATAGAATGGTGTTTGAAATGGATCGATCATCCATTGTATTGTCCTGCAATCTTGTGATGCCGATAACATTAACCTCATGTATCGAGCCCATTTCTTATGATCCGGTCAATGTGGGCCGAGTCACCGTCTCTGTATCGGCTATTGTGCACCGTTATTGTCCATTCACTAAGTGACATGCGCACAAGCACCCAATGCTCCGGGTCAATCATCCAGATAGCATAGGCGATCGTTTTCTTGGTCCATGCAGCAGTTTCCAATGTCAAAACAGCCGGAACCACCGCATCCATGTCACCCTCCCATTTATCTAGTTCAGGCACACGAGTACTTTCGAATGAGGCATAACACAATCTCGCATATTTTTCATACTGATCAGGGTAAGCTACCATATGAGCAGACAACAGTCCCACATACATGTCAATGTGCTGCAAATGGAATTTATTACTCAGTCACAATATTACGATAAATAAAAAAACTGTAATACATGTTAAAGAAATTCGAATACAAGTTTAAATGAGTTTACCTGCGAATTTATCGGATAACCTAGAAACAAAATACAGCTGAAAAATTCTCGATCCGCAGGGTAAGGTAATATTTCCTCGTCGCTTTTCAGCCCCCTACTAATAACTTGGTTGTATCACCTTCTTCTGATCCGATCCAATTTTTCAGTGCTTTCAGCTCCTACTCGATAGTACTCCGAGCGGGTGTGTGCTTATCGTCCTCAGGCCATTTTTTAGGCTGAATCCACTGGGTATTAGTCTTCTTAACGTACTCAGTCGGCTTCAGGGTTGATCGAAGGCCTATTTTTTTGAATAGCAGGCTCTTTGTAGTTCCCTCTCCCCCTCCCCCTCCCTCTCCCCCTCCCCTCCCCCTCCCCCTCATTGTATTCAAACCTGGCATCGCTTGGGGCCCTAAAAGAGTGCCAGTGTCCGTCGAACTCATCTCCGCATTCACATCATCAATATCGAATTCTGGACCTAGACCAGCACACTCAAAAGAAAAATCATTCAATGGGTCAAGATATGTGCTTTTTTCTATCTCAGGGTGTTGACCCTAAACGGATGGTGTGCCTTGTGGACTTGAAGATGGCCCAGCTTGGGACCCTATACCTGAAGACCGGAAGGAGTAACCTGGGACGGTGATGCCAGATGAACATTCCTTCGAGGTGTCTGGTCCATGTTTGTATCACAACCTCGAGGTGTCTCAGTCTCAGGCTCACGGCTGCCTGGTGTAGCTGAAGACGGCCCAACTTCGGTGGTTGGTGTGCTTTGGGTCCTGTCGAGATGTGGATGTGATTCACCGCCCTGGGAGCCTTGTGATACAGATATCCCTCTTCGGGGCCTAACTGTACCCTGTAAATTAAAGGAAATTGTGTGAATTTAAATTTCTTTTAACAAGATAAATGCAATTATATTTGTATTTAGGAGTTAATTCGAACATGTTGCACCGCCGCCCTTTCTAACGACTCGAGGTAACGCGTTCACTCAGCTTAGCATTCGTTTCAGCATACTTAGCCTTCGTTTCAATCAACTCGGTCTTCAGTTCCATCAACTCAGTCCTGACTTCTCTTAACGCATTGTCAACTATACGCGTGATTTTAGGCACCAGTAATTCCAACGGCACAATGCCCCCGACAATAGGTATACTACCACCACCTATATCAAATTGTTGAGCATACGATGTTGTACCCGGAGTGTTTGCGGATGTAGACGGGGCACTCATGTGTTCGTCATGAAGGGCTTGGTGAGATGGTCGCTCGTCCTGAGCATCAACTCCTGGACGCTCACGGACTATGCCATCCATATTGGACCTTGGCGGAACATGTCTTTGACCAGGGACAGGATCCGGGACAACCACGGGAGGAATACGTAATTCACAAGGTGGAGTTGTAACCTCTGCCTCCGGCAACCCCATTCCAATTACGAACTGCCTATCTTCGGCGGTTGTCAAAATATCAGCGACCATGTCAACCTGCATAAAGGAAAAAAAAACAACCGATTTTAAATACAATGTTTAAAAATATTGCTGAAAGTGTAAATTGATAACAATGATAATATAATACATACCCACGGAGTAACACCAGATCTAGGATTGACCAAGGTTTTGTAATACACCCCGCCGTCGGTGCATTTCCATCTCAAAACACTTGGACGAGCATTAGCTCGACCTTCTACCACTGTTGCAAGTCTCCCATACTCAATAAGTCTAGGCATTGCAAGAAAACGCCACGTCTGTAATGCGTATAAACAACTGGAGAACTGTGGCTTAACCGGTCTCCCATTTCCTTTAGGTACAAGATCCTTACTGTTAGGAACGTTCTATTATGTTTTGATGATGGCCATACTAGCTGTTATAGCAAGCCTGAAATAAGTTAGAATTCTCTGTATAAGTCTTTACTTAGAGTCCGACATGTTGTATAAGTTGAGTCAGACAAGTATTGTACTAGTTGGTAGGGACGGCAAAGTAAAAGCAGATATTCGGCAGAGTGAAGCCAATGCAAGCACCAAAGAGAGTAGCAATGAAGACATTAATGGTCCGACTTATAACCAAGAAGTCTCAGATGACCTTGGATAAGTCCAAGTTACACTTTAAGTGATAAAACTTAATGTTCAAATATGGTGTACACCGATCTCACCCCAATCAAGGATCAAGTGAAGTACAAAGATTCTCCTTAAATCAAGCAAAGAAGAAAACAAAGAATCGACAAAGTAAACTGACTTTCGGCCGAGTAAAGACAAACGGTGAAGGAAGATCTAAATCGGCTAAGTCGGAAGGATCACTCGACCGTTAAAACGCGCGAAGTAACACTTACGGATCGATTTAATATACGTTGAAGATTCGTAAGATCATGCATTAAATGCACAATCAATAGAGGATCAATCAAGGACGGATTTTCTATCGCTATACGTTTGAAGAAAGAATCCGATCAACAAATCAAGGAGAATGCAATTAAGGTGGAATCAAGAATAAAATCAAGGATTATTCCCTCATTAATATAGCCAATGGACGGAATTTCAAATAAAGGTTATTCAAGGCTATAAATAGAAGGCATTTACAGACAAAGAAGAACAACGATCCGAAAAGAAAAATCAAGCGAAACTCACAATTTGAAAAGCCTTCTCTCGAACTTACAAGGATACATCTATTGATCAACTCGGATATCGAGCTACAAAGTCATATTCAAGACTTGAGATTGATCAAGCAAGTGTGTGAAACACATTCACATCAAACTTAAGCAAGCTCAATCGAGGCAATCGAGAAGGGGTTGAATCTGTGATAATTTGTTGAAGGATTTTGATCTCAATGAAGCAAGAAAAGAGACTCGAATCACCGAAGTCGCTTTGATCAATGAGTGATAGTCTTGTAGATTGTGAAGCTTGGGAAGCCAAGGAAAATCATACTATTGTATCTCGTGAAAACAATAGTGAATTCCTCCGATCATCACAGAGAAAGAGTGGATTAAGGATTCCACCACCCCGAACCACTATAAGCCTTGTGTCAATTTACTTTCTGCAATTTACTTACAAATTTTATTTAAATTGCCTAGATCATAACTTATATCCGTGATTGTCTAAACTGATTTGAAAACAACATAGTAAGAAGGGACTTATCCGCTGCCCAAAAGCTTTTAAACAAAAGAAAAGTTTTTGAAACTCCACTATAGTCATTCACCCCCTCCTCCCCCCTCTGACTATAGTTTCACCCTTCTCTAGGACCAACAATTGGTATCGAGCGTTGTTCTAGTATCGTAACCTGCTCTGATCTAATTTACGGTAACAAAGAGATCACACATTTTCAAAGTAGTTTTCAAATCTAAGTTTTCTATACGTTTACATTTATATCTTCACTTGCACTTATGGATTCCTCAAACTTTTTGTCAAAAGTACTGCTTTTTAATGTTAATAATTTTGATGAATATAAAATAAGAATGTTGTCTCATCTTGCAAAGAACTCATGAAGAGATGTTGGATGTAATTAATGATGGACCAATCATAATCACTCACCGTGGTAAGCACAGGAGCGAGATCAAGGAAGGAAATCGATAAACCTAAAAAGGATTGGACCAAGGATGACGGTGAGGAGAGCAAATCTGGATTTTGTTGCAAAAGACATGATTTTGAAGACCCTAGATAGCAACATGTTCATGAGAACCAAAGATCGCAAAACAACAAAGGAGATGTGGGACAAGCTAGCATTGATAAATGAAGGATCTCAAGCGATTAAAGAAAACAAATTATCTCATTGCAAAACGAAATTTGAGAACTTCAAAATGAAGGTGGTGAATCCATTGATCAAATGGACAATGATTCTCAAGCATTATCGATGAATCGCAAATGACTTGGACACACATATCCCGTAAAGAAGTATGCTTGAAGATTTTGAGAGGCTTACCTGAAAGATGGAAGATCATAACATCAGTAATCAGAGGAACAACAAATCTTGCAAACACAGACACTCTGACCTTGATGTCCCAATTAAAAGCTCATGAATTCGAATTGAACGGTGAAGATGGTGCTCCGGCAGAGACACAAAAAATCACTGCACTGGTTGCACCCCAGCAAAGTAACTTTGCCGATTGTATCACCAGAGAGACACAAGAACTCAAAGAACAGGTAGCTTTATTAGTCAAACGTTTTGACAGGTTTAGCAAAGAGAAGACATTCAAGGGAAACTCATCAAACAAGAGGTCAAGCTCAAACAAAGACATGAAGAAAAAAGATGATGAATACAGATGCTTCAACTGCAACAAGAAAGGTCACTTCAAGGCTGATTGTCCTGAAGAAAATGACAAAGATGATGAAAAGAAGAAATACAAAGCATTTGAAAAGAGGAAAACCAAGAAGGCACTGAAGGCTGAATCCAGTAGTGAAAATAATGAAGAATCATCTGATAATGACTCAGATGACAGTGATGAAGAAGATAGCTCAGAAAATGAAAAAGCATGCTTATGTCTCATAACCAAAGAATTAAATGAAGATGAAGGTGACAGCTCAGACACTGATTTATGTCTAATGACCAAAGAATCAAATGAAACTGAGGTATCATCTAGCTCTTACTCTTCATCTAATGCATCCACTTCTGACACTGCACAATCTTATGCTCTCCCATTAGATACAGCAGACCTAGTCCAAAATCTCATGACCAAATTTGATGAAATTGAAATGAATCATGAAATTCTAGAAAAGAAATGCAAGGATCTAAGAAAAGAGAATAAGAGATTAAAGAAAGAACTGGATAAAGCAAAAGCTGAATTAACCAGTAAGGAGACCTACTTAAATGATCAACAAAAAGCAGATGATCATACATCTGTTATTGACAGATCAGTTAAGAAAATCTCCCCACTGGTAAAGGTAACCACTGCACCACTAAATGCACCAGCTTACAAACCCTCAAAAGGTTTGGATCGGATCTGTCTTAGCTACATGATCAATGATGAAAGTAGAAACAATGGTCAACACAATTCTAAATTCAGGACCATCAATGGACCAAAATTTAGAAAGGGACAGACCATAGCTCCAACAAATCATCCTGCTCCGGTGAAGTCAAAACCTAGTGCAGCGAAACAGCAGACTAAATCCTCATTCCAATCAAGCAAAAACAAAAGCCTTCTGAAAGGAAAAGGAAGACTTTATCCTTCAGAGGATGATTGGAATGTTGCACCTCCAAAATACAAGAAGAAACCATTGAGTGATATGCATCATGTGTTTAAGAAAAATAAATCTAGATATGTTCCTAGACACATGAAGCAACACAGGTTTCCTACTGCATATTGGAAAGTGAAGAAGGATGCACATGTACCAAAAGGTTGAGAAATGTATCAGAATATCTTCAGTAAAAATATCAGAAGCTATTTTGCCATGCCTTATACATATGAAGTTGATGACTTCAACTATCCAAAAAGAAGAACTTTTGGATATACACTTGGCATGGGAGGCATGATCAAGTATGAGATATGGACCCAAACAGTGTTGGGTACCTAAACTTAATTAATTTGTTTTGTAGGATGTCCGGTACATGGGCAGTGGATGTTCCAGACACATGACATGAAACAAGAAATGGCTCACTAACTTCAAGGCTTTTGATGGACCCAAAGTCACATTTGGAGGCAAAGAAAACCCTGGTAAGATTAAGGGGGAAGGCATAATACTCAAGAACAATCTGAAGATTCAAAATGTGGCATATGTCAAGGGACTTAATTTCAATCTGATGAGCATCAGTCAATTCTGTGACAAAGGCTACCATGTGCACTTCAACAAAGAAGGATGCAATGTGATTCACAGCCAAACCAACACAATAGTTCTTGCAGGTAGAAGACAAGACAACATGTATGTGGTGGATGAGAACGACCAAAGGCGAAACATGTCTCGCTTGTCAAAAATAAACAATCAACAAGCTGGATTTGGCACAGAAGATTAAATCACCTGAATTTCAAGACCATCAACAAATTATCAAAGAACAAGTTAGTTGAAGGACTGCCAGAGATCATATTCAAAAAGGAAAGCCTATGTGATGCATGTCAGAAAGGGAAACAAATCAAAAGTTCATTCAAGTCAAAGCCTTATCAATCTACAACCGAGTTCTACATCCGTTACAAATGGACTGTTTGGGACCAGTCCACACCAGTAAGTGTAAGTGGTAAGAAATACACCCTAGTAGTGGTGGATGACTTCTCAAAGTACACTGGACCATTTTCATGAACAAGAAGAAAGAAACACTCAAAAAGTCGCCAGATTTGCTTTGAGAAGACTCCAAAATAAAAAGGAACTGAAAATCATCAAGATCAGATCAGATAGAGGCACTAAATTTCTAAATGAAATTATCAGAACCTACTGTGAAGAAAATGGAGTACTACATCAATTATCTCACAGCGAGAACTCCACAACAAAATGGTGTAGCAGAAAGAAGAAACAGAACTCTCAAAGAAGCGATTAGAACAATGATTCTTTGAAGCATGCTTGCCAAAGAGATTTTGAAATTTGAAGTCGCAAACACAAAGATGCCATACACAAAAGCAGATCAATCATCAACAAATATCATGGAAAGACTCCATATGAAATATGGAATGGTAGAAAACCTAATATCTCATATTTTCATATGTTTGGATCGAAATGTTTTGTCTTGAACAGGAACAAGTTGCATACCTTTGATGAAAAGGCTGATGAAGCAATCTTCATGGGATACTCAAACACCAGCAAAGCATTCAGAGTACTTAACAAAAGAACATTGGTGATTGAAGAATCAATACATGTAGTTTTGATGAACCAAATACAAATGGTGAAGATCTTCAAGATCAAGAAAAGAAAGCGAGAACAAAGGGAATCTATACAAGTGCAACCATACCAAATTTTCTATCCTAAATCATCATTTTGAAAATCAAAAGGATCCACATATATACACAACAGATCAAGCACCGAAACTTGAAGTTCATACCCATAATGAAGTCGTAGAAGCACCAAGTGAAGAACAACTTCAACTTTGATCTAAATTGGCTAAGAGATCATCCTCGAAGAACAAGTCATTGGAGATGTTCACACAAGAGTTAGAACTGAAGACAAGCTGGAGCACATGCTAACATGCTTTCTATCACAAGTGGAACACAAGACCATAGATGATGCAATCCAAGATGCATATTGGATCACAACCATGCAAGAATAACTAAATGAATTTTAAAGAAATGAAGTCCAGGAACTTGTTGATGACCGGATATAACCAACATCATTGGAGCAAAATGGGTATTCAGGAACAAGATGGATGAGCAAGGAACTGTTGTCGAAACAAAGCAAGACTAGTTGCAAAAGGCTATTCTCAAGCGTAGGAATAGATTATGATGAAACATTTGCACCAAAGCAAGATTGGAGGCAATCGACTCTTTCTAGCTTTTCTTTGCATACAAAGATTTCAAAGTCTATCAAATGGATGTCAAGAGTGCATTTCTAAATGGACTTTTGGAAAAAGAAGTATATGTGGAACAACCTCCTGGATTTCAAATCAAAGGAAAAGAAGACGAAGTATACAAACTCAAGAAGGCCCTTTATGGACTCAAACAGGCACCAAGAGCCTGGTATGAACACTATCACAATTTCTGATCAAGAATGGATTCAACAAAGGAACTATAGACAAGACTCTATTCAAACTAGAGGAAGGAACAAGTACATTGTTAGTACAAATCTATGTTGATGATATCATCTTTGGATCAGAGGATGAAAAGCTATGTGAGAAATTTGCAAACCTGATGAAGAGCAAATTTCAGATGAGCATGATGGGAGAATTAAATTATTTCCTTGGCCTTCAAGTAAAGCAAATGAAGGATGGTATTTTCATTAGTCAAGCCAAGTACACAAGAGATTTAATACACAAGTATGGGATAGATACAAGTGGCACAGCAGACACACCAATGTGTGCAAGAGTCATACTTGGAAAAGATGAAACAGGAAATGATGTTGATCAGAAAATGTATAAAGGAATCATTGGATACTTACTATACCTAACTGCAAGTAGACCTGATATAGCATTTGCAGTAGGAGTATGTGCAAGATTTCAAGCTCAACCAAAGGAATCACATCTTCTAGCGACCAAAAGAATAATCAAATACACGAAAAACACTATCAATATAGGTATTTGGTATCCAAAAGATGGAGGATTGAAATTGATATCATATTCAGACTCTGACTATGCTGGATGCAAAATAGATAGAAAAAGCACCTCTGGAACAGGTCAAATGCTAGGCACCAGACTAGTCTCTTGGTTCAGTAAAAATCAAAACTCCATATCTACATCAACAAATTTGAAGCGAGAATATATAGCGGCAAAGTAGTTGTTGTGCACAAGTACTGGATCGGACAACTAAGGGGGATTATGGAGTGGAAGAGAAAACAATTCCAATCATGTGTGATAATACAAGTGCAATATCTATTAATTGAAAATCCAGTGTTGCATTCAAGAACAAAGCACATTGATGTGAGACATCATTTTATCAGAGATCATGTTGAAAAGGGAGATATCATCCTAAAATACTTACCCACTGAAGATCAATTGGCTGACATCTTCACTAAACCACTCAGTTATGAAAGATTTATCATGTTGAGAACTGAGTTAGGAATGATTGAAATTGACTAAGTACCAAAGAGCGGCTAACTGGAGTAATCGGCTAAGTGACTTCATCAACTGGTTCAACCTTTGCCGTTACAGGAGATGTAGCAGGTAAGGCACTGGTATCCAGCGAAGTTAACTTAATTGATTGTTAGGACGGTTAAATGGAGCAGCTCAGAGAAGAATTCTCTACATCGGCTAAGTGACCAGCCAAGGCACTTCACCGAATTAAAGAATTGGACAAATTAAATTGTGAACAAAATCAATTTACTACACGTGGAGAATAAGGAAATTATGGAGGATTATTCTGTGGAAGATTACACACGTGGAGATCAACTTATGATCATGGAGGTAACCATATTCTTTTTAAATTATGAACGCCTCGATTCCCGGGCTCTATCATTACTTACCTCAAACCACTCCCCCATTGCGCTCGAATATCGCGATTTACATACACAAAATCACACCATTATGTCATAATCAAACCACGTTCACACTACTCAAAATCACCCTATATAAACAATACTTAGAGATTTTCAGAAATCTTCACACTCTCTTGCAAATTACAAACCCTACTTTTGGTTTTCTCTGTTGCAAATTCAAGTTCATTTTCAAACTTCCTTTCATTTTCAACAATGGCATCATCTTCCTCAAACACCCAAGCTGGATATGAAAAATCGATTGCCACTGGATCATTCTTTCAAGAAGAACACTACTTGAAACTGTGCGGAAATGACGAAGATGCCAAACGATTAGCAGCAGGTTACGAAAACCTAAAATTATCAACCTTTCTCAATCCTCCCATAACCGAGGTTTGCTATGAAAGTCCGATTTCTTTACGGAAATCTGCAAAATACGCACTGGGCTTCTCTTTGAAGAAGGTGACAAGTGGGAAGAAGACAAGATCGTTGCATCCATCAACGGCAAAGAAGTGGTGATTACGAAAAGGTAATTCAAAACATCTTAAACTTTCAAATAAAGGTCAAGCAAAAGTGACATTGGTACCACAAAACTTGGATGATTTCTCGGGCAACTATTGCCAAAACGCAAACCAGGATCTACAAAAGTCAATTGTCCGAGATCGGCTTTAAAGAAAACCATTCAATGAGTTCGATTGCCCTAATTGGCAAGACTATTGAAGGAAAATTGGGAGCAAATAATGCCATGACAGAAATTAGAATGCGGCTAATGGAATCATCTATAACAATCTACAATTCAATTGGGCAAAATACTTCTTTTGAGAATTAAAGAACAAATCCAAGGTGAAGTGAAGGCAAGGGAAAAGGGGATAAAAGAGGAAAGACAAAGAAAGGACAATTCTGGGTGAAAAAGTCATATGGGATTCGATTACACTATCTCATTGAAATGTCTCAAAGTCCCTACTGTACAACTCCACAAACTACATGAGTCCAAAGTCATGTTTACCTATATTAAACAACAAAAGAAGGCGGGAGAAGAAAAGAGAAAGAAATCCACACACCACACCACCAGTCAAAGAAAGAAGCAAAGGTCCAAATAAATCTGACAAACAGACTTTGGAAAATTGGTTCATGAAGAAGAAAAGGATTCCGACCTTTGGCGAATGTTAAAGAAGAAGAAAATGTCAGTGAGGATGAACAACATCCTAATGAAGAAAACACTGGAGAGGATGAGGAATCTCCAGAAGAAGATGCACAATTGTCTGCAAACGATATAGATGATCGAATTGCAGAATATCTTGAGTGGAAGGAAGGTGATTCCCGACAACAACTTCAAGACTCTGATCACATGCTTGCGGAAGAGGCATGGTGCTTTTGATTTTCTCGGGAATCACAACTCGGGTTGGTGTACTTGATGAATCACCTCTATGGGACTTGGTTGATGCAGCCAAGGCAAAATTGCCCAAGACCTCTGGGAGACAGAGTGACGACTCAGAAGATGGTGGAGATGATCATGATCAAGATGATGGTGATGATCATGATGACAATGATGATAATGATCATCATGATGATGATCTTGGTAAAGACAGAGAAGAGGATACTCCTGCACCAGATGCAATTGATGATACCACTCTTCTCCGTATATTTTTGAAACCACAAGCATCCAACAAGTCCACAACTCCAGCAAAGACAGCCACTCAACCGTTGTCTGTCAACATTCCAGCTGACAGCACAAACATTGTGGACACTGGTTCAGCTACTACCACTCCAGTCAAGGCAACCCCGGCACAAAGATAGGGAACAACAGCTCAAGCCACACCAGCCTACACATCTACCCAAATACTTGAAGATCTAGATGTGAATGCAGATGTCACTCAACATCAAGACAAGGGACAACAAACAGATCCAGAACCAGCTGACGTAAGGCACAAACTCTCTCAGCTGGCCACTGGCATTACAAATGAAACTTTTGAGAAAGCGGCAGATTTGCTGTCTAAAGAATTGGAACAGCAAGCCATGTATCTCAGATCCATGACTTCAGCATTTAATGACAAAATCTCCTCCATTGAACACAAGTTTCAGGCCATTGCAGAGTACATTGATGCACAAAATATTGTGGTTCAACAACAAGGAAATCTGATGAAGCAACTCAACATCAATATCACTAACAATCTAGCAGGCCTCAAGCAGCATATTTCTCAAGAAAATGAATCAATGGCAGTGGCTTTTGTCACTAGATTTCGTAGTGTCAATGAGAAATTGAATGATCATAACAATAGATTCACATCTATTGAATCAAAACTTGACTCTCTGATTGGGACGGCAGAGGCCACGAATAGCATCCTACTCCAGCAAAAGGATGATGCTGCCAAAAAGGGGGAAACTCAGGATAAGCCTGAAGTATCAACTATTAGACCCCCAAAATTCATTGAAGAACAACTGAGAGCAAGGGACAGAGAAATAAGAATCAGGAATGAGGCAGAAGAACAGCAAATGAGAGCTAGAGAGGAAAGAGAAAAGGCTCTAAATGAACCCTGCACTGGATTTCCTCATCCTATACAAAGAAGAGATGGTGATAGAGACAGATCTGCAGAGGCGACAAAGGCCTGGATCTAGTCGAAGAAAGAGGATCAACTAGTCAACACAGACTTAGCACCAAAGGAAACACCAAAGAGGCGTGAGACTCCAGATACACTGGGCAACACGTAACTTTCTATCGGTCACCAAAGCAAAGCTGAATATGAAGCGGATATCTTTGGACAATGTAAGAGAATTTTTCGTAGTACAGAAGGACTTTATCCTCATTCCTCACAAGATGAAGCATGGGCTGATTGGCTAAGCTATCAAGATGAAAAGATGAGAACTGATATGGCTAAACTCTACAATGAAGTCAAAAGAGAGTTTGCACTCCTCAGACAAAGCAACAACAAACCAAGCTCAGCCATACAACTGTCTGCAAAAGGACCAGAAGACTTGCCAACTGAACAACAAGAAGAATTCAACTATATGGCAAAATTCTTCAATCCTATGGGAAGAATGGAGAACAGGAGCGGTGGAGTCTCTACAAAAGCCTCAAGTTTGCAGATTCACATATTGTCGAGAGCTAGGGAAAGACTTGAGAAGTACTTTGGGGAACCTAGGGCAAATGAGACCATACCCGATTTCAATGACTTTTTGCCTAAAGAGTTTTTCAGGGTGTATCTGAACACACAGCTATGGCATACTGGAAGTGGAAGTTTCCAGAAATCGATTGGAAAGACATTGAAAAGGTTCGGACTACAAAGTTCAAGAGGTACAAAGCTGAATTAAGCAAAATGTAGTTTGTAACTTTTGAATAAAGCTTTTGAACTTATTGCCCTGTGATGGATGAATAAAAATTGTTGAGTTTTTATGCTGTTGATTATTATGAAAAATTTGGATTACTTATGTTCAGGCTTATGAGGGTTTTGGCATCATCAAAAAGGGGGAAATTGTTAGAACGTTCCTATTATGTTTTGATGATGGCCATACTAGTTGTTATAGCAAGCCTGAAATAAGTTAGAATTCTCTGTATAAGTCTTTACTTAGAGTCTGACATGTTGTATAAGTTGAGTCAGACAAGTATTGTACTAGTTGGTAGGACGGCAAAGTAAAAACAGATATACGGCAGAGTGAAGCCAGCCAAGCACCAGTAGAGAAGCAATGAAGACATTAATGGTCCGACTTATAACCAAGGAAGTTCATGATGACCTTGGATAAATCCAAGTTACACTTTAAGTGATAAAAATTAATGTTCAAATATGGTGTACACCGATCTCACCCCAATCAAGGATCGGTGAAGTACAAAGATTCTCCTTAAATCAAGCAAAGAAGAAAAGCAAAGAATCGACAAAGTAAAGCGACTTTCGGTGAGTAAAGACAAAGCGGTGAAGGAAGATCTAAATCGGCTAAGTTAGAAGGATCACTCGACCGCTTACAAAACGCGGCTAAACACTTACCGATCGATTTAATATACGTTGAAGATTCGAAGATCATGCATTAAATGCACAATCAATAGAGGATCAATCAGGGACGGATTTTACGCTATAGTTTGAAGAAAGAATCCGATCAACGAAATCAAGGAGAATGCAATTAAGGGGAATCAAGAATAAAATCAAGGATTATTCCTCATTAATATAGCCAACGGACGGAATTTCAAATCAAGGTTATTCAAGGCTATAAATAGAAGGCATTGACAGACAAAGAAGAACAACGATCCGAAAAGAAAAATCAAGCGAAAACTCACAATTTGAAAAGCCTTCTCTTTGAACTTACAAGGATACATCTAGTGATCAACTCGGATATCGAGCTACAAAGTCATATTCAAAGACCGAGATTGATCAAGCAAGTGTGTGAAACACATTCACATCAAATCAAAGCAAATCAATCGGAGGCAATCGAGAAGGAGTTGAATCTGTGATAATCTGTTGAAGGATTTTGATCTCAAGGAGCGACAAAAGAGATCGAATCACTAAAGTTTTATTTGCATCAAGGAGTGATAGTCTTGTAGATTGTGAAGCTTGGGAAGCCAAGGACAATCATACTATTGTATCTGTGAAAACAATAGTGAATTCCTCCGATCATCACAGGAGAAGAGTGGATTAAGGGATTACACCACCCTGAACCATTATAAGCCTTGTGTCAATTTACTTTACAGCATTTATTTAAATTGCCTAGATCATAACTTATATATGTGATTGTCTAAATTGATTTGAAAACAACATAGTAAGAAGGGACTTATCTGCTGCCCAAAAGCTTTTAAACAAAAAAGAAAAGTTTTTGAAACTCCACTATCGTCATTCACCCCCCCCCCCCCATCTGACTATAGTTTCACCCTTCTCTGGGACCAACACTTACACTCGAGATACTATTTTACGCCAATTCAACATTAAATTGTTAAAAAAATACTCCCCCATGGAAATGTATCGACCGAGTTGTAGGTTCTCGACAATATAAAAATATTGGCGGTATTACCACTCCAGGTCGCTTTGCGATTATTAAGCCATAAATAACGCATACTAAAGCCATCCGGTATATAGTTTTAACGTCATTCGATGCCTGAATCGATTCGATTTTTTTGCAACGTCACATTGTTGATGTACTTATGGAGAGTACAAGTAACATCAAAACACCTTGACCGATCGTGCAATTCAACATCCAAATCTCCAAATCAGAACACATTATCAATCCAAACTCTCTTCTTCCGAACTTCATCAGATTATCGCCAATCTTAAAATGAAGCTTGTCGTCTCGGTCCGGATAAACCATATTGAAATACAGAATGCTATTAGCCGCCCCTTGAATTCCCGGTCGTTACATATAAAACGAAGAAAACGGACCAAACACTGATCCCTCCAATCTATTCCACAACGCAATGTTTGGTGTAGCATTATGCAATAACTCTTGTAGTCTAGTAAGAGTAGCATTTTCCGCATGGAACTGCAATTCGGCATTAAAAACTTTTTCGGGCGGATGAATCAATGTTCCACGTGGTGTCTGATAACGTAAGCTGGGAGTGATTAAAAATGTGTAAATAAGACTATATATATATGCTAATAAAAACATAAGAAAATAAGTGTATATATAACTTTATATATACATATACTAACTATATATATATATATATATATATATATATATATATATATATATATATATATATATATATATAGAGAGAGAGAGAGAGAGAGAGAGAGAGAGAGAAATTATATAATCATTTTACATATATATGTACCGTGTATAATTTCTCCCCGTGTATGTGTTTAGTCTGTATAAGAATATACAATTATCTCAGTATGTATAATTTCTTTAAATCGATAATAAATATATATATGCTAATAAATACGTTATAAAATAAGTGTGTACATAACTTTATATATAAATTTACTGGCATATATACACACACACACACACCTATATATATATATATATAAATGTATATTAAGAGTATATATATATTTTTAACGGGCACCCGTGTTGTTATCAGCTAAACAATCATTTTTTCTGGTGTGTTTATTTTAGACACCACAACGCAAAAAAACAATATTCAAAAAAAATACTAACCATTTGTCTCTCTTTATATATATATATATATATATATATATATATATATATATATATGTGTGTGTGTGTGTGTGTGTGTGTGTGTGTGTGTGTGTATGAGAGCGGATGGTTAGTTTTTCTCGTTGTGTTGTGTTGTAACAGTAGACAGGGGATAGGTTAGGTTATGTTAGGTTAGGTTAGGTAAAATTTTCAAGTTTTGTTGTGTTGTGTTGTAACAGTAGACGGGGGTAATAGAAAAGAAGATTGTTTTCACCAGCGTCATAGAATATTTGATGATGACGAGGGAGATCAGATGCTAGACAGAGCCAACAGAACAGAGCTTATACTTTCGATCTAACGGATGCCTCACTTCCGGTGGAGGCTTTACCAAGCTGCTGAGAACGGAAAAGATGCTCTATTTAGCAGACCTAATGAAATATTCTACGAGCTACCTACCAAGAGCCCCAATACAAAGCCTGTGGATTAGACATGACACAATGGATCAGAAGGATTCGAAAACACCCTAGGGATGCATGTATTTCTAAGAACCTCATCGTGTCGAGGCGCGTACTATAGAATAAGTCGAATTTCATATTTTTGGAAATTTCAAACAACATTTATTTGTCGTTTGTTTCTCGTTTTTAAATTTAAAATTTAGTCCTTATAAAATTAGGACATTTTCAATGTGATTGCCCGTAACAATTAAATTATTCGAGTGTTATTTCAAAACTAAAGTTGTATCAACCTACACATTTCAAAATTAACTAAGGCATGGAACGGGCAAAAGATTTATAATACTCAATTTCAAAACAAACTATAACATACCTACAATATAATATAATCGAAATATGTACAAATAATTTCTACGTACAAAATCATTTCTACATTATCAATTCTAAAAATAACACTGTCACTGTCATATCATACATGCATTTTATTTAATTCTAAAAAATTCCTACAACATCAAATAATAAAAAAATTTACAATATCAAAAAATTATACAACATAAAATATGTACATAATCTTTTCTACAATATCATTGTTCTATATCAATTCTAAAAATAACACTATTCTATATCATACATGAATTTCATTTCATTCTAAATAATAAAAAAAATTACAATATCAAATAATAATAAAAAATTACAATATCAAGATGTCTACAACATCACAACATTAACAAAATCATTTCTACAATATCAATTATAAAAATAACAATGTAACTATCATATCATACATGCATTTCATTTCAATTCGTTCTAAAAAATTTCTACAATATCAAATAATCAAAAAATTTACAATATCAAAATTTCTACAAACATCAATAACAATGTTTTCCATAAAATATACATAAACTTTCCAATCGAAATTTCCCAAAATACTATATTTGAGATTTTCAATACATTACAATCAACATTTTTACAATAACCAAATTTTTACTATTTGTAGAAATTTGCAAAAAAAATACTCACAATTTCGAAAATATTACAATATCACAATTTCTACAATATCACAATTTCACAATATCACAATTTCAAATAGATTACAATATCACAATTTTAAATAAACATAAATTCATGAAATTTGGGAAAAAATTGATCGAAATTAAATATAATAAACTATTAATTGCTTATTAGAGGGTACTCATCCAAATGAATAACGGCCATTGTTGATTGTTGTATGATATGAAGCTTGATTCAATCACCTTCCCGTTCCAAACCCGTTACAATCACCTTCCACATTCCTTAATGCTTTTCCCGTGAAATTTAATCCCTTCCCCGTTCCAATTTAAGAGATATATGGTGGGGCTATGCTTGTTTTTGTATATGGTGTGGTGGGGCTGCTCTGCGTTTTTTTTTAATTGAAAAATGAAGAAGTGAGGAAGAAGAAGGAGAAACGGCTCTGTATTTGTGTTGAAACACAGACGAGAAAATTGCACTTGAAGAAAGATAAAACAGAAGCAATCTAACAGTAAAATAAGGCGAAAATGATAAAACACAGAAACAAAGAGAACACGGTGATTTAACGTGGTTTCCGACGTTGTGCCGACTACTCCACGGACAGAAAAGGAGATATTTTATTATGCACAGAATTACAAGGTTTTCACAAGTGTGTGAATAACACTTTTAATGACACACTTTGCATTGATTACAACTTCGGTATTTATAGGCACAAATCCTGAAACCCTAACCGCCAAAGATTTTTGTCGGAATTGTCATAAATACCCCCAGATGTGGACCCTACTCTCATTGTTATCCACCGAGGCGAAACTCGACTTCAAACCGACTTTCTCGGAAAACTCACTTGTAATCAACAAACTCGATGTAGAACTCAAAGAAACTCGGTTTCCACCAAAACTTAGTTTCTCCAAAACTCAGTTTTCTCAGCTTTTCCCAAAACTCAGTTTCACTTCACAAAACTTAGTTTCAGCTTTCAGATTAGTTACACCAGTTTTAGAGATCAAGTCACAAAACTTAACAAATCTCCACCTTGACTTGAACTCTCATTCAACGTCACCAGATTGCATAATTCAGATGTACTTGTACCAGATGCACTCGTCAATGCCAGGATGTACTTGTACCAGACTTCTCCACAGAATCCACTCAGCTGACCTGCCCTCAACTGAGTTTCCAGAAAACGGATTATAAGCTTTGAATGTTAAGCAAGTCCGCATAATAAATCGAAACTTGCTTTGTTGAATCTAGTTTAGTAAACATATCGCCAGGATTTTCCTTGGTGCCGATCTTCTTCACTACAAACCTCTTCTCATTTCTCGAAAAATGATATCTCACATCAATATGCTTGGTTCTCTCATGATGAACTCCGATCCTTAGCTAGACAAATTGCACTCAAACTGTCACAATAAATCTCGACTTGATCCTCGATGCACCCCAAATCAACGACTAGACCCTTCAACCAGATTGCTTCCTTGGTCGCTTGGTAAGAGCCATATACTCTGCCTCGCTTGTTGATAAAGCTATTGTTGCTTGCGAGTTGCTTTCAAATGACAACCCGAATTCCCAATGTGAAAACATAACCGGTCATTGATTTTCTCTGTCACATCACTGCATAATCGACATCACAAGATCCCGTGACCAAACTCTGAGTATCACCTCCATAAATGAGACCAACATCGCTTGTACCCCCTAAGGTACTGAACATTCTTTTCACACGACTTTCCAGTTGTTCCTTTCCAGTGTTGAGCCATAAACTCTGCTGACAACACCGATTTGCTGAGCGCCAGGCCTGCCTGCACACCATGGCATACATCGATCGCCAACCGCACTAGCATAGGGAACTTTTGACATATATTCCTTCTCCTCAGCTGACTGTGAAGCATAAACTGACAAATGAACATTTGACGCCATAGGAGTATCTATTGGCTTTGCAGCAGACATACCATACTTGGCCAAAATCTTCTGTATATAGCCCTGCTGAGATAAAAACAATTTCTTCTGACTTCTATCTCTCCAGATCTCCATCCCCAAGATTTTCTTGGCTGCACCCAAATCTTTCATTTCAAATTCAGCACTAAGAAGGTCTTTCAGATTCTGAATATCAGACTTCTCTCTTGCAGCTATCAGCATATCATCCACATACAAAACAAGATAGATGTATGATCTATCTTCCAGCTGACTATTGTAGACACAACAATCATAAGGACTTCTGCTATAACCCAACTGGTTCATGTAACTGTCAAACCTTTTATACCACTGTCTAGGAGCCTGCTTCAATCCGTATAAGGACTTTTTCAGCTTACAAACAAAAGCTTCTTTACCAGGAACTTGAAATCCCTCTGGCTGAGTCATGTATATCTCTTTGTCTAGCTCACCATGTAGAAAAGTTGTCTTCACATCTAACTGCTCAAGTTAAAGATCTTGCTGTGCCACCATTGTTAGTAACACTCTGATTGAAGTATGCCTGACTACTGGTGAGAATATCTCATCAAAGTCCACCCCTTCTTTTTGACTGAACCCTCTAGCAACCAAACGTGCCTTATACTTGACTCCTTCTGCCTCAGTCATTCCTTCCTTTTTCTTGAATATCCATTTGCATGTAACAACTCTCTATATCACCGGATGTTTAACAAGATCCCAAGTCTGATTCTTCAGTAATGACTCCATTTCATCTCCCATGGCAGCAAGCCATTGAGATGACTCAGAACATGTCACTGCTTCCCTGTAAGTAGAAGGTTCAAAACCATCCACCTCTTCTGCAACTTGAAGTGCATATCCAGCCAAATCTTCAAACCCATACCTTCTGGGAGGTATCCCAACATTTGATCTTCTAGCTCTGTGACAAATTATACTTTGTCGACCAATATCGCTTTGACGCTTTCGCTTGACCCTGTTCGAGATGATCGGCTTGGATTCGATTACGTTCAAGAACTGATCGATGAAAATCGATCTTGTTCAAATTGAGTGTTGCATCTCAGCTGACTCCACCTGAAGCTCCACCTTACTATCGCTTTCTCAATTTCAAAGATCGGTTTGATTTGATAATCCTCTCCATCGATGAATCGAGCATAGAATTTTCATCAAAATTGTATCTCTGCGAGAATAACTCTCATTTTCTCTAGCGATGACCAAATTCTATAACCCTTAACTCCATCACCATACCCCACAAACACTCCTTTCTTGGCTCTTGGTTCGATTTCCTTCTTCTTCACCGACATGATAGTAAATCAGTGCTTCCAAATACCCTTAGAACTCGAGTAATCAAGCAGCTTTCCCGACCACATTTGAACCGGTGTCTTGAAACGATCCTGTGTGAGGACTTCTATTGATTAAGTAACAGTCAGCTTACAACTTCGCCCAAAATCTTCTTGACAAACCAAAGATGAGAGAGCATGCATCTTGCTCTCTCCGTAAGAGTTTGATTCATTCTTTCAAATACACCATTTTGGCTTGAGGAGTATTCTGGATCAGTATGATGTCCGGCAATACCTCATTTCTGCACAACTCATCAAACTCATTCCAGTAATTCCGGACCATTATCCAGTATGAAAGCCTCTTGATCTTCTTCCCAATCGATTTTCAACTAGAGACTTCCATTGCATGAAGCTCTTGAATGCCTCACTTTTGTGTTTCATCATCACCACCCAAGTCTTTCTTGAATAGTCGTCTATGAATGACACAAAATATCTCAGACCACCCAATGACTCCACCTTTGATGGCCCCCAACAATCGAATGAATGTAATCAAGTGATGACTTTGTCTTTGTGTATCCTTTTGAGAACGTGCCCTATGAAGCTTCCCAAACACACAATGTTCACAAAAGTCCGGATTCTTGACCTTACATCCCCAAGAAGATCTTTCGAGAAAGAATCAGATCCCCTTTCACCCATGTGACCCAGTCTCATATGCCACAGCTTTGTCAATCAGTGGATCGATGAACTTCAAAGAGATGCTACAAAGAAGAGCAGACTCCACACAACCGATCCTTGCAAAATATACAAGGTTCCTTTTTTGACTCCTTGAGAATCGAGATCGAGTTTTTGTAGACATTCGCTTTCCACCTTCACCATTAAAATCAATCCCTTGCATCTAAAAGATCGAGAGATACCAAGTTCTTGGTCATCTGTGGAACATGTCTAACTTCACTCAACATACTGAAATTTACCATCCTCTGTCCTCAATCGAATCGAGCCAATCCCAACTATCTTGCGGACCTTTGTCGTTTGCCATAGCTATATGACCACCATCTATCTGTTGATAACTTGAGAACCACTCTCTGTGTGGACAAATATGATAAGATGCTCCCGAGTCCGAATCCACACATCGGCATGATGTGGTCGATTCTCCAACTACTAGAACCATGTCCTCCTCTCGAATCAAACTCACCACTGCTCTGTGTAGAAATGCTCCAGAATCGTTTCTTCGTCGTTTCTTTTTCTTTGGACAGCTGGACTTCCAATGTCCCTGCTCCTTCTGATAATTGCAAACATCGTGGATTTAGGACCTTTGGACCCTGCTTTCTTGGATTTCTTCTTCTTCCCAAATCACCGCCATGCCCTTTTCCACCATCTGCTTCTGACTACTAGTCCAATAAATTGACTGCTCGCCCTAATTGCCTTATGTCTCGGCTCCTGGCATGTAAAGTCGACCTTACATCTTCCAATGCAACCGTATCCTTCCCAACTATGAAGGATCGCACAAAGTTCTCATATGAAGTCGGGTAGAGATACCAACAAAATCGTGAGTCGCATCTTCATCCTCAATCTTCACATCAATATTCCCGAGATCAAGTAATATTGTGTTCAATCGATCAAGATGATCTCTCGGCCGAGCCCCTCATGCATCCTTAGACTAAATAGCCTCTGCTTTAGCGAAGAAACTTGTTGGTCAATGACTTAGTCATATACTGATGTTTCAAGCTTTGACCATAACTTAGCGGCGTGTCTTCCTCAAAGAACTTCGTGATAACATCATCGATAAGCACAACATGATGGTGGAATGTGCTTTCTCCTCCAGACTGGCGTGATCTGCTGCACTGACATCTCCTTTACCGGATAAAGGAGTCCACAATCCTTGTTGTTTTAACAAGGCCCGCATCTTGATTTGCCACATATCAAATCAAGCTTCTCCTCAGAAATTTATCAATCTTTACGTTAATCACGACATCTTTCTTGCTAAAGAATGGACCTTTGATCACAAAATCCTAGCACCGGTCACGGTCTTGGTGAAGATCAACTCCGTTCAACTTGCAAATCTCTCTGAATCTTGAACCTGACGCTCCGATACCAGTTTGTTGAAACACAGACGAGAGAATTGCAATTGAAGAAAGATAAAACAGAAGCAATCTAACAGTAAAATAAGGCGAAAATGATAAAACACAGAAACAAAGAGAACACGGTGATTTAACGTGGTTTCGGCGTTGTGCCGACTACTCCACCAGACGAAAGGAGATATTTTATTATGCATGTAATTACAAGGTTTTTACAAGTGTGTGAATAACACTTTAATGCACACACTTTTTGCATTGATTACAACTTCGGTATTTATAAAGCACAAATCCCAAACCCTAACCGCCAAAGATTTTTGTCGGAATTGTCATAAATACTCCCAGATGTGGACCTCACCCAAATTTGTTATCCACCGATGAAACTCACTTTCAAACTGACTTTCTCGTAAAACTCATTTGTAATCAACAAACTCGATGTAAAACTCAAGAAACTCGATTTCCACCAAAACTCGGTTCCAAAACTCGCTTTTCTTTTTCCAAAACTCGCCACTTCACAAAACTTAGTTTCAAATTTTCAGATTAGTCCACCAGTTTTAGAGATCAAGTCACAAAACTTAACAATTTGTTTTCTCGATTCCACGGGATCGTGGTAATTTTCTACGTTGCGTCCCAATTTTCTACGGGGCGCTCATTTAATTTCCCCCAGGTCGCGTGGAATTACAACTTTTGGCACGAGTTGATTTTCCACGTGAACCATTCAAATTGCACGTGATTTGGTGGAAATTTGTCACGATCCCATGTAATGCATAATTGACTACTCAAAAAAAAAAAATCACGTCTGAATAGACTGACGAATCATGGTCAAGATAACGACCTGAATGTATATTTTCTTTCCAATAACCAATAACCAACAACAATGTAATTTTAAAAAAAATCTAATAAACATCACGAATGAATATCATCTAATCCGACTAAAACTCTGATTTCCTTGCAAAACCCCCGTCTTTTAAAATTTACCAAATTTCATATTCGAGAAAGTAACGAAATTCTTCTCTGTAATCACGTTGACTCTGATCCATTTTCGTGATAATTCGATTCAATCAATGGAGAAAGAAACGAAAATAGAAGAAGTCGAAGCAACAATGGAAGAAGCTTTAGAGCTTGTTCTTTTCCAAGTTTCCGAATGCTATGTATATTTGGTATTTTGTTCTCACTCTGTTGATTTTTGTTTATTTGTTCGTGATTACTTTTTTTTTATTGTGTTCTTCTTGGTGAAACAGAATGTAGTGTTAATCTCTTTGATATGTATACTGTTATGGGTTTTATGTCTGCTTGCTGAATTGTACATACATTCTATTTTTCGGTTCATTTAGTTGTTGGGAATAGGTGTGGTCTACTTAGTTTACAGTATCAACTAATGGTCTTATTATTCTTGGAGGCAGTGGGGGATTCTTTGCCATGGATATGTAGCTACTATGATATAATTTTGGCGATGAAAGTTCTCGAACTTCTGTTTTATAGATTCCGAAGAGATTGTTTTGTGGTTTTGCTGTGTTAGTAATTTCCTTGTGGTTGCTTGGAAGGATTCATTAGGCTCGTTGAATTCAAGTTATATGAGATAATTTTGATGATCAGGTCTGGGAGTTCTCAAAACTTTCATCTGAAGGATTCCATAAGAAATTGTTTTTTTGGGTTTTTCTGTGAAAGTAACTTCCTCTTGTTTATGTCTCGTCACACTCATTGTTGAAAATAGAAGTCGATGTTAGCTTGGACAAGGACAGAAGGACATAACTGGAACCTTGTAGATAGATAGAGAAATATACCTGTTATTTCTTGTCTTTAGCTTGTAGATAAGCTAATAGTTTTATTTTGAATAAGAGACAGAATTGACAGTTTGACTTGATAGTTTTGGATCAAGTTTATTAGTTCAGTAGTCTACTTATATTGTTATCCTTCTTCTTACTGGAAAAAAAAGTTGATGAATTATCATCAATCTTCACTCATGGGATATGATAGGTGCGTGTTACTTTTTAGTGCATGATGATGCACAATATCTATGCTGTGTTGGATACCTATGTTATGTTGGATACCTGTGCGATGTTGGATACGTTACAAGTACTACAATGTGATCATTTTATTGATGCATCTTTATCTTTATAGTGCTTGGTCATCAGTGCTCGTAAAGTATTCTTATGTTCTTTAATAATGAGTATCTACTATGATTGGATTTATCTTGAAGTTCTTAAGATCCGATTTTGCTTGTGATTGGGTTGCTAGTCTATAGTTTAGTCAATTGTAATGTCAAATAGAAAAGCAGTTTTGTAATGAATGTTTTTTGTTTGCTCTAGCATAAGCTAGTGTCGAGATAAATCAGTATAATGCACTTCTCACCAAGGATCCAGATTCCAATCTATGTCAATTTTAGTTGGACTTTGAGCTGATTGGATTCAATTCTACTAGCGGTGAAAAGCAGTTAGCTGTTTTTAAGCCCTATTGAGATGTACAAGTTGACTTTTATTTACTTTATTTCTCGAGGTCGCCCTATTGAGATGTACAAGTTGACTTTTATTTACTTTATTTCTTGAGGTCACTTGTAGCTCTGAGTTATCTTGCAAACGCCTGTCCTACAGATGACTTTCTTATTCATTGTATGTAAACACTTCATTGTATAGTATTGACTATGTTCTAGCGGCTCTAAATTTAGAGCTGGGCTGTGGGAATTGTCTCTGATGTTGGAAATATCCACATAAATATGCAACTTCTGATTGAATAGCAGATTTTCCAGTAAAGTAATCAGATAAAGACATTGTGATCAAAATATTCCTATGAATTGTTTCCAAATAAGTCAGATTAAGTGCTTTGAGAATCATTGACATTTCTTGAATTGTTTAGGCTATGACATATCTCATTCAGTCTTAAACTTGCACTATTGCCAGTAACTGTGTGCATAGTAGCTGTCATTCATGGAAGCTGCAATCAAATGTTACGATGCTATTTTGGAATCCAAAATCATTGCATTCTCTAGTGTTGACATCGCTGTTTATTTTAGGTTTTGTGCTGTTGGATCATTTGCTTTAACTAGCGTATTTTCTTCTTTTCGCAGATCCCTCCAAGGAAAACTGCAGCCTCTTACAGGTTTTGCCTTACTGTTTCTTTATAAAGAAGTATTGTTATGCTTTTGATTAGGCATGTGTGTCCATTCATCTAATAATTTCTCTGGCGGACACAACAACCTTTGCTGATCACAAGTTTGCCGCTAATACCATGCGTTTGATAAGACTTCTGTCATTGTCGATCTGCACATATCTCTTTATGACTACTCATAATTGAAATTACTCATAAGTAGAAATCATTATTATGGAAGGTGTAACTAGCACCTTCATTATTTATTGAACATCAAAAGATAGATAGTTTTTAATAGGGTAAACTACATTGGGGCCCCCTAAATTATCAGGATCGTAAACTTTTGGCCCCTGAACTTTTTTTCACAAAGTGGTTCCTAATCAATCAAAAGAGTCCTTTTAATTTAAATAAAAATTATACATTTCAGCCCTTCCGTCAAATTTCAAAGGAGTATACCTGAGAAAATTCCATTTAATGCCATTATATTGATTAATAAGGGCAAAAGCGTCCACACACATTATTCATCTTATTTCCCTCATCTCCCTCTTTTCTGCTATTCGTACCATCTCTATTTTTCTTCATTTGTCCACTGTGGCATTCATGAATGGGTTGCTGGCATCATCATGTTCTCCTACGCCCTAACTGAAATCAGCGCGCCCTTTGCATCATGGGATGGTGAATATGTTTCTAATTCATAGTTTTTCAAATAGAAAAAGAGAAACCAAGATCTTAATCTGTCTCTTCAACCTTTCTTGCTTACACTTTAAAAAAAAAAAGAAGCCTTTCTTGCTTACTTTTTCGAAGTAGTTAGATTTAGGATTTTATGTTCTGAATGAATAATACAAAAATATGCAATGATAAAGTTCTGTTTAATTACAAAAAATTGTCGGTTATACGATAGCTTTTTCTGGAAATTTCTTGCAACTTTTGCTTGGTGAATATACAGGGAAAGAGTGGTTTTAATGATTTTTTCCAAGTAGAGCAATGATATGAGTGGAATATTTGAATTTTTGTTTAATATTAGATTGATTTTGTGTGGTTAGGGGTGGTGGTTATGGAGGTTTGAAGAGAGTTTCTGCCTTAGGAAGGAAGGAGAGGAAGAAAATGAAGAAGAAAAAATTCGAATGTACAAAATTACTCCTGAGGGGCCAAAATGTATTGTTTTTAATTGATTAAGGGTCACTTTGTTAAAAAAATAGTTTAAGGGCCAAAAGCTTACGATCTTGATAGTTCATAGTTCAGGGGCCCCTAGTGTCTTTTCCCCTTTTTAATATTTTTATACAATGTCTGTATGAGTGGCATAGTGGTATTTGCAGTAGCCTTATAACTTAAATGAGTGAACAAAAAAAAAAAAAAAAATACACGGAATGTTACTTTAATGTGAGTTTTAATATTTCTGGACCCGACCTTAAGACTGTGTTCTCTCCTTTGGTACTCCAGTTGTGCAACAGCCTCATTCAATCTCTTCTGGAAAACTGATTTTATCGTTTCATATTAAAAGATTCCCACTATAAGTCCCATTGGCATTCTGTTTGTTTTGAATTTAGTCTCTCTCCTGACTTTGGGTATAAAGCAGTGTTGCATTTTAAATGTTTATTAGATGCACTTTAAGCATATGGTCCTTGATATTTTTTACAGAGCGGATGAATGGGATGTCAATAAATGGACTTGGGAAGGTATTCTAAAAGTTATCAGCAAAGGAGAGGAATGCATTATCAGACTTGAAGATAAAAATACAGGTGTGATTTGATAAATTGAAGCAATCAAAATTGTTCCTAACTTGTTGACTTACTCGTATTATATGTTTCATATGAAAAATAGGCGAGTTGTACGCACGGGCATTTCTCAGAGAAGGGGAGCCACATCCTGTGGAGCCTGTAATTGATAGCAGCAGGTTACTTAGAACTTTCCAAATACTTTCAAATGCACAGTCACTTTTTAGTTGAGTGCGCTTTTTTAATGTCTCTTACCTTTTTCCTTTGCAGATACTTTGTACTTCGAGTTGAAGAGAATATTGGTAAGCTAGTATGCTTTCTTCTTTTTTCAAGTTCCAGTTTAATTGGAAATTTAAGCCATTTTTGCTGAATACCACCAGGGTTATATATGTTCTCACTTGGGTACAGTTACGGAATTGTTTATGGTGTAAGTATATATTAATTAAATTATTCAGCATTCTTTATTCTGCAAATTTTATTTAGTACTCTTGTATTTATGTCTGTTTAGCTGTTAAGGGTGGTTACCATCCAACTACCTCTTTATTACTCTAGACAACTGCATATTGGCATATTGACAGCACTTACCTAGGAATAGTAACAGTCAGCCGTCTGAGTGTCCCCTCTTTGTATCTATTTAAAGTATTCTTTCATTCCATGGAATAATAATAGTTTTATTCCTAAATTCTCTTGGTAAACTCCACATGGTATCAGAGCTAGATACGCTTTCTGCTCATTCTACATAAAATAATTATCGTTCAAATTCAGATATCCTCATGAAATCTGATTTAATCACCTCAGCCGGTTCTACCACAAAAACTGACCCACCTCCTAGCTCAGCTTCAGGAAACAACAATTCATCTGCTATGCTCATATCAGTCATCAAACTGAATGGAGAAAATTTCCTACATTGGTCCCGTTCTATCCAGATGTTTATCACTGGAAGAGGGAAAGAGGAATATTTGACACGTGAATTGAAAATTCCTCAAGCTGGGGCATCTAACTACAAGCAATGGAGAGTGGAGAACATTCTTGTTATGTCCTGGCTAATAGGATCAATGACCGTTGAAACTGCTGAATATTCAACTTCTTTGATACAGCTGTGAAGGGATCTAGAATGCAACCAGAGAGCTGTATCCAAAGAAAGATAATACCTCTGAAGTCTATGAACTAGAAGACAATCTTCCAGACCTCAAACAGGGAGATCTCTCTGTCACCAGCTACTACAATCTCCTTGCGAAATCCTGGCAACAAGTAAATATCTTTGATGATTTACCACGGAGCTGCCCTGCCGATGCAAAATGCTTTTCTGAACATAAAGAACATAAGAGAATATTCAATTTTCTAATTGGTCCTAACTCAGACCTAGATATGATGTAAGAGGAAGGGTCTTCAGTGTCAAGCCTCTGCCCTCCTGCAAATCTGTATTTGCTGAAGTTAGGTATGAGGAGAGCGGGAGGAAACTCATGATAAGAAACCCCACCGAAACCACCCAAGAAGCATCTGCCATGGTCTCAAACTCTTCTTTCCAGATGAAGTAAGGAAAGAAAGACCAACCATGGTGTTACTTCTGCAAAAAGGTGGGATACCTGAGGAGAATTGTTGGAAGATACATGGAAAACCTGATTTTGAGACTTTGGGAATCATGTGAGTGCTGAAAGAGAGGACTCAAACTCCTTCACACCAGGACAAATGGAGGTGCTAAAGAGAATGCTCCTTCCACTGAAACAGCCTCAGTAGCTCATAGATGTATTTCCCCTGCTGTAAACTCTAAGTTCAGTTAAGATTACACCTTGATTGTTGATTCAGGTGCCTCGGATAGTATGACTGGCAACTTAGAGTTACTCTCAAACTTTAAAAAACTTGACACAAATCATTATGTTAAAATTGCTGATGGTTCTTCATCAAAAGTTATGGTTATGGTACTGCTCATTTCAACAGAAATATTACATTAGAAAAGGTACTTTTTGTACCCAATCTAAAGTGTAATCTACTATGTGTGAGGAGATTTGTGAAGGACCATAACTGCACTATTAATTTCTCACCCTCTTCTTGAGAGTTTCAGGATTCAATCTCCAAGAGGAAGATTAGCAATGCTGACTTCTCTCCAAGAGTTTCAGGATTCAATCTCCATTCAATCAAGAAAATTCCATTTTTGTTTTAAATGCTATTTCTGCTTGTCCAGGACAGTTGAATGTTTGTAATATGGATGAAATTACTAAATGGCACTTCAGACTTGATCATCCTAGTTTCATTTATAAGTCAAAAGAAAATTCCAGAACTTTTTTGAAGCAAAAACCCTCCTTTATTCCAATGTGAAGCTTGCCAATTTGCTAAACTTACTTGAAGTACCTGTCCTGCTATCCCATACAAGGACTCCCATCAATTTGCACTTATACATAGTGATGTTTGGGGCCCTTTTAGGGTCAAATATATATCTGGAAAACGTGACAGTAGAATGACACGGACCTTTTTAATGCTAGACAAGTCTGAGGTTGGAGAAATTTTTAGAAACTTTGGTAACATGATACTAAATCTGTTTGACATTAGTATAAAAATGCCAAGGAATACTTTGAAAAAAAAAATGCTTAAAACAGATAATGCCAAGGATTACTTTGAAAAACAACTAGGTTTGTTTCTAAAAGAACACGGGATCATCAATATCAGTAGAGTTGAAACTTGAAACTCCTCAACAAAATGGAGTATAAGAAAGGAAAAATAGACAACTCCTGGAAATGGCTAGATCCTTAATGTTCTCTATGAATATGCCTAAGTACTTATGGGGGGATGCTCTACTTACAGTTATTTACCTCATCAACAGACTTCCTAATCGAACCATTAAATTTAAAACACCAAGGCAACTCCTAGAGGAATGTTATCCTAAATTTAAACTTGGGTCACCTCTGTCTTTACAGTTGTTTGGGTGCATTGCTTTCGTTTATATATATAGTCATAACAGAAGTAAACTGGACCCCAAAGCAATCAAATGTGTGCATGTTGGTTACTCACCCCTTCAGAAAGGGTATAAATGTTACTCCCCAGTTACCAAACGTTTTTATAATACTTTTGATGTTTGCTTCTTTGAAGATAAGCCTTTTTTTAAATCCGATGACCTGACTTATGATCAAAGCACAGGGATTTGGAACACTAATGATACCTAACTCCTAGTTCCCATAGTCCAGCTCCCAGGTTGATCCAAAACCTCCATCACTGCTGGGAAGGATCATGAAGTATACCACCTATTCAGCATGTCTATCAAAGAAAACCTAAAGGTCTTACTACATGCAACTCTGATACTGGTAGGCACTCTACTAAACTTCCTCCTGACACCCTGCAACACCAGCTGCTCCCATCCCTACTCCTTTTAAAAATGCTGATCTCCATATAGCCTTTCGAAAGGGTGTAAGAGAATGCACTAAACTTTTGTCCTATGAACATTTGTCTCCTGCTTTAGCATGTGTACACTCAGTTTAGATAATGAACACATTCTTTGTACTGTCAATGAAGCTCTACAAAGAAAGCAGCAATTCTTGAAGAAATGTCTGCTCTAAAAAAAAAGACACCTGGAAACTTTCTGAACTTCCTAAAGACAAGAAACCAGTATGTTATATGTGGATTTTCACCATTAAATACAATCAAGATGGCTCAGTGAATTGGTATAAAGCTAGGCTTGTGGCAAGAGGATTCACCCAACCTTACTGATGAAGTCTATATGAAAATACCCCTAGCTTTGAGTCCCTTAATCTACAGAACAAACTACAAAGTATGTAGACTTCATAAGTCTTTGTATGGTTAAAGAGTCTCCTAGACCATGGTTTTGGAGATTTGCTACTACCATTGTCAAAGAACCCGGGTACTCGAATGTCAATCTGATCACACACTATTTGTGCACCACGATCTTGACAAATTGACTATCCTAATTGTTTATGTTGATGTTATTATCATTACAAGTAATGATCATCAAGAATTCTTCAGGCTCAGAGTTTTTGGCCCACAAGCTTGAAGTCTAGGATCTTGGCACCCTCAAATATTTCCTAGGAATGGAAATAGCTCGTACTCAAGCTGGCCCGTCTGTCTGTCAAAGAAAATACACCTTAGATCTTCTCTAGGATTCTGGGGTTCCTTGGCTGCAAACCAGCCATCTCTCCAACTGAAGCTCATCTTAATCTCAAGGAAGGACAGGAGGATGAACCTATTGATGAAGGGAGGTATCAAACTGTTGAAAGAATAATTTAATGATTTACATTTATTGTTAAGATATTCTCTCGATTATTATTGTTATTATTGTAGCCAGATTATAAGGCATTTATTGGGGATTCATTGGTATTGACACGCCTTGACAGTCATGGTTGATTAGAGTCCTAGGAGGTTAAGTTTCCTATTTTTCCGGGTCAGTATAAATAGAAGTTCCTATGAATGAATAAAACAAGAAGCCAATGCTAAAAGGTTTCTCTTTTAACATGGTATCGAGATATTTTACAAAAAAATACTTCCGAAAAATTAATCCGATGAACTATCGAGCAAAGATTCACCGGAGAAAGGACTTCCGCCGTCGGGGCAACACTCTCGACAAAGTGGATCATCTGAATCTGAACGGAGACTCGAAATACCAAAATTTCTCTAAACCGGTGATGATAATTCAAAGAATTCAGGGCAATCCTACTCCTGCTAGAGATTAGATGGTAAAATTATCTCGAATGGGCACAAACCATCACTCTTACCATCGATGGGAAAGGAAAATTGGGATTGCTAATCGAGAGAGAGGTCGCTCCATCGTAAGATGATCCAAAATTCAAAAACGGAAATCAAGACTCAATGGTGAGGCCTGGCTCCTAAACTCTACATGGAGTCAAACATTGCCGGACCTCACATGTTCCTCAAGTCGACAAACAGATCTGGGATGCAGTCAAGAGATGTATTACGATCTTGAAAATACATCTCAAATCTATGAAGTCAAGACAAAATTATGGAGTTTGAGGCAAGGAGAAAGAGATGTGACCTCTTACTATAATGACATAGTAACCCTATGGCAGGAGTTGGATCTATGTCACGAGGACAAGTGGGAATGCACAGCAGATAGTGTAAAGTTCCATAAAAGACAAGAAAATGAGAGAGTATACTCATTCTGGCGAGATTAGATCAAACCTTAGACGAAGTCGGGAGAGAATTCAGGTAGAATCCATTACCATCACTCGAGAGACTTTTTCTGAAGTAAGGAGGGAGGAATCCAGGAGAAGGATTATGCACAAATCAGGGGGCACTCATGGACACACTGAAGTGGAAGGATCTGCAATGGTGGCAAGCAGATCAGAGTCAATAAGGAAGGCTGACAGTCAGAGGCTTAAGTGTGACCACTGCAAGAAAAAGCGGACACACTAAGGACACATGTTGGGGTATCCATGGGAAGCCATCTTGGAAGAACAAAGGCACAAACCAGGGACTGATCGTGGAAGGCAAACCAGTCTCGCTTGATTCTGGGTCATCAAATCCTACAGGACTGCTTCCATTCACTCAAGACCAACTAGAGCAGCTGAGCAAATTGCTGAACTCACAACTCTCCAGCAAACCCAAACCAAACTGTTCCTTGGTTGAGTCAGGTAACCATATATCTTTAGCCTTGTTAGGAAGCAGTCATAAAACAGAGTGGATAGTTGACTCTGGAGCAACTGACCACATGACTGGATCCTCTGAACTTTTTTCAAACTATTATCCATGTTCAGGAAATCAAAAAATCAGATTGGCAGATGGTTCTTTTTCCACTGTTGCTGGGAAAGGAGCTATTTGTGTAGCACCAAACATTACCCTAAAAGAAGTCCTCCATGTCCCTAAACTAGCATGCAACCTTTTGTCAGTAGGTAAGTTTACACTTGATCAACACTGTGAAACTGTTTTCTCTAAAGATTACTGTCTGTTTCAGGACAAGGATTTGGGGAAGATGATTGGCAGGTGTAAGCTCATTGGAGGACTCTATGTGCTGGAATCTGGAATGGACTCACAAAAGGAGAACCTTGAGAGAGGAAGCTACCATACAAGGTCCCAGTCAAATCAGAATCAGATTCTAGTCTTACATAGGAGATTAGGGCATCCCGCTTTCCTTATATGCAAAAGTTATTTCTGAATTATTTTCAAATAATAAAAGTGTGAACTTTCATTGTGAATCTTGTATTCTTGCAAAACTCACCGCACAACCATATCCTCGCTCAACCCTATGTTCCTCCAAGCCATTCACTATGATTCATAAGATGTATATGGTCCATCTAGGGTGAGTACACCGAATGGAAAAGGTGGTTTGTTACTCTCATAGATGATCACACACGGTTAACATGGGTATATTTAATGAAAGAAAAATCGAGAGGTAGAAATGATCTTTAAAAGATTTTATGAAATGATTAGCAATCAGTTTCACACACAAATTCAGATTTTAGAAGTGACAATGGCACAGTATTTCAATCAATACCTAGATGGATTCATGGTGAAAAGGTATTATCCATCGAGTTCCTGTGTAAAACCCCACAACAAAATGGGGTAGCAGAGAAAAAAAGCAGCACTCACTTTGAGGTTGCTAGGACACTCCTATTTACTTCAAAATGTCCAAAAACATTCTCAGGGAGAGTGTCCTTACGACCACATACCTAATCAACAGGCTTCCATCTGTAGAGTATTAGGGTTCAAGACACCCATAAGTCTGTTTCAAAGTGTTTTCTGAAAAGCAAACTTGTTGGAAAACTACCTCTAAAGATTTTTGGGTGCACTGACCTATGTACACACTTATAACCAAGGAAATTAGAACCTAGATCCAAAAATGTTGTTTTCTAGGATACTCACCCACACAAAAGGGCTATAAATGCCTTGACACCAACACTGGGAAGTTTATTGTCACTATGGATGTAACCTTTCTAGAAGAACACATGTTTTTGATAAGGTTCAATTTCGAGAAGTCTAGGGATACAAGTGTGCTGAGCACTAAAATATGTTTGAAGAACAATATGATTTTTGAATTTTAGACTTAGAGACACCAAGAAGACCCTAGAGATTCGATTACTCGTATCCAAACAGAGGATGAGGTCAAAAATCCTACAGAACCTCTCAAGGAGAGACCTTTCCAAGGTAAAACTTATGAGAAAGTATCCAAAGAAAGCGAGATAAGTCCAATAATGAGCGGAACACAAAGAACAAAAACCCGAGCACATCATCGACCGCAGGAAATACCACTCTGAGGAAGCAAATGACACAGATGTTGCATCAGGAAGTGAACCTGAACCAGACTCAGAAAAAACTCAACCTGACTCACTAAAGCCAGAAGATGACCTACCCATAGCTCTCAGAAAACCAACCAGAAAATGCACCCAACATCCCATAGCCAGATATCTATCCTATGCCACTCTGTCACCTTCATTTAAAGCCTTCACTACCAGTCTATCATCTACCACAATACCCTAAAGATGTCCATGAAGCTCTTATGGTACCGGAATGGAAGGAAGCGTTCTGGAAGAAATGAGGGCACTGAAGAAGAATGGAACCTGGGAAGCTATCACCCTGCCAGAAGGAAGGAAAACAGTGGGTTGTAAGTGGGTATTTGTAGTTAAATACAACACTGATGGACACATTGAGAGACATAAGGCCAAGCTAGTGGCTAAAGGGTACTCTCAAACATATGGGATTGACTACTCAGAAACTTTCTCACCTGTGGCCAAACTCAATACAATCAGGATTCTCATATCTGTGGCAGTAAATTTAGATTGGCCTCTTATGCAACTGGATGTGAAGAATGCTTTTCTTCATGGAGAACTAAAGGAGGAAGTATACATGGACCCTCCTCCAGGATTTACTGAACAGTTTGGAGAAAAGGTTTGTAAACTCAAGAAGTCCTTGTATGGACTAAAACAGAGTCCAAGGGCTTGGTTTGACAGATTCATGAGGTTCATGAAGAGCATAGGCTTTGTACAGGGGAGGTCTGACCATACTCTGTTTATAAAGAAATCTGGGAAGGGCAAACTGACTGCTCTAATTGTGTATGTGGATGACATCATTCTGACTGGGAATGATGAAGAAGAAGCAGGTATGGTCAAGAAACAGTTAGCATCAGAGTTTGAAATCAAAGACTTGGGACCTCTGAGACACTTTCTGGGTATGGAGGTAGCAAGGTCCTCTAAGTGATTGGTGCTAACACAGAGAAATTATACCTTGGATTTACTAAAGGAGACCGGATTGGAAGGTGCTCGACCAAAGAAACACACCAATGGAATGCAACCTTAAACTTGGAAGTGCCAAAGGTGATCCCGTTGATATGGCAAGGTATCAAAGGTTGGTTGGAAAAGCCGATCTACCTAGCACATACCGGACTGATGTGTCCTATCTTTGTGAGTATATTGAGCCGATTCATGCATTCACCCAATGAGGCTCATATGGAGGCAGCCAGGGGACTGTTGAGATACCTAAAAACCACACCTGGAAAAGGGTTATACTTTAGGAAGAATGACAGCAGAAATGTGTCTATATATACAGATGCAGACTGGGGGACTTGCACCAAGGAAAGGAGATCCATGACAGGGTATTGCACTTATGTATGGGGAAACCTAGTCACTTGGAGGAGTAAAAATGAGATGAGCTGTAGCGGCAGAAGCACAATGACGAGAGTTCGTGAGCAATGGCGTTGGGAATATGTGAAGGTCTATGGATCAAACAAGTAATGGAAGACATTGGAGCAGACATATCTGGGCCCATGAAGTTGTACTGTGACAACAAGGCTGCAATTGACATTGCAAATGACCCTGTGCAGCATGATAGGACCAAACACGTGAAATTGACAGACACTTTATTAAAGAGAAATTAGAGAGTGGGGTGTTCTGTGTACCATTCTTGCCATCCACACAACAAATTGCGGATGGGCTAACCAAAGCTTTGGCGAAAACAATTTGACTACTTTGTGAGCAAGTTGGGCCTTATAGATATCTTCGCCCCAACTTGAGGGGGAGTGTTGAAAGAATAATTTAATGATTTACATTTATTGTTAAGATATTCTCTGATTATTATTGTTATTATTGTAGCCAGATTATAAGGCATTTATTAGGGGATTCTGTTGGTATTGACACGCCTTGACAGGCTGGTTGATTAGAGTCCTAGGAGGTTAAGTTTCCTATTTTTCTGGCTGTATAAATAGAAGTTCCTATGAATGAATAAAACAAGAAGCCAATGCTAAAAGGTTTCTCTTTTAACACAAACTCTAGTAGGCAAACTCATGTACTTGTCCCACACACGCCCTGACATTTCTTATGCTCTCAGCTTGGCCAGTCAAGTACATGCACAGCCCCAGGAAAAAACACCTCAACCTTGTCCACAATCTCCGTAGATACCTCAAATCCAACCCTGCCAAGGCCTCTACTTCACTAAATGTCAAAGCAAAGATCTCACAGCTTAATCTTGATGCAAACTGGGGGATCCCAAACTGACAGAGGGTCTACTACTGATTCTTGATGTTATCTATGGGGCAACTTAGTCACTGGAGGAGCAAAAAGCAGCCAACTGTTTCTAGAAGTAGTGCAAAGGCTGAACTAAGAGCTCGGCTCTTGGAGTGTGTTAAGGTATCTGGATTCAAAGGGTTCTACATGATCTCAGGATTCCTATCAATCTGCCTATTAAGTATCTTTGTGACATACTTCTGCCATCATCATGGCCTAAGATCCTGTCCATCATGACAAGTCCAAGCACGTGGAGATAGACAGACACTTCCTCAAGAAAATGGTGGACTCCAAATACATCATTCTTATCCACATTCCTACCAAACTTCAAATTGCAGATCTATTCACAAAGGCTGTCTCTCCCACTTTGTTCCCTGAATTATGTATTTATGTTCCAAGCTTGGTTGTATCAACATTTACAACCAAGCTTGAGGGGGGAAGGGGGTTACTCTGTAAATTGTATTAGTACTCTTACCTTCCAACTACCTCTTTATTACTCTAGACAGCTGTGTATTGACAGCTCTTACCTAGGAATAGTAACAGTCAGCTATGACTGTCCTCTTTTTGTATTTATTTGAAGTATTCTTTCATTCCATCGAATGATAACAGTTTTATTCCCAAATTCTCTGTGTGTAAACTCCACAGTTTCCATTATGGCACAAGGTCAGACACATCTTTCTGGTTTTATTAGACTCATAGGTTACTTTGTCAAAGTTTCGTGCTTCATCCCACCTGCTTACAAGTTGATTTTTGGCTGTTTTCCGTTCTCTAGCCAAAGATTAAAGTGCTATCCTGATCGCTTGTTCTCTAGCCAACAATTATGATGCTTAAATATCTTCATTATGGTTCCAACCTTCTTCTTAGATACATCAAAGTTGGTCGTCTAGTTATATGAACTGCAGGACTCATTTCACGATTATCAAATGAATAGTTTCTATTATTGTGTAACACGTCAAATGGAACTTCATTTACTAGATGTGGAGCTGAATAGGTGAGGCTATGCAATGAAGCTTGAATGTTATGTGAAGCTTGTATTGAAATCAGTCATAGAAAATGTTGGTAAATAGATTAACATGATAATCGTACTGTTCTGTATAAAAATTATGAAAATTTTATTTGTATTCCCAAAAATCTGTGAAGGGATACTCTTTTATTAGCCAAGAAAGTCATTCCATTGTTGTGGGTTTGACATTCAGGAAATGTCTCCCTAGATTACCTTCTACTTTATTCTCTACACCAAACCTTCAAATAAATGTGTGTAATTCAGTTACCTATTTCACAAATCTAGATTACATTGGACGTCTTGCTCTTGGAGGATAAGTAAAGTCGTGAGAATATTTGTTTTATATATTCATCATAACATAAGCATGTATATAAAAAAAAAACTGTGACAATATTACCGGGCTTCACCCTTCTATTTTACTACATTCATCCCTCATTATCTGGTCCTTTTGAAGTTTTCACGGGGATTAAGAAGGTGGGTCAGTGGGTGAAGGCACTAAATCTTAGTTCATAAAGTTCACAATACCTTTTGACTATCATTAATGCAATGGTGGTAAAGTTTGAAATGTTGGTTGGTTAATATGTTAAGGGTAAGATAAGGAACTAAAATTAATAAATGCTTTTCCGGTATCCTAAAATGGTAGATACGAAGGGTCAATTTATTTCTGAAGAAGCGCTAAATATTGAGGGACGGATATAATATTTATCTAGATGCCTTGGGTATTTTGCTTTTCTAAGGTCACTGTTGCACTTACATAAGTTTAAGTGTCACAAATAGAAGGCATAGTTTGAAAAGCTTTTGTACTACATAGTACATTTTAAAGCATTTTTCCTATGTTGAATTATCATCTCTCCCAAAAGGTTAAGTTGTTGGAGCGGCAAGCAATTTCCTTATTTTAACACAATGCGCTTCAACATCCTATGTTTCAAGCCTGTTATCCTAATGTTTAAGATGCATACCATGACTCTGCCATGAATAAAGCTGATTGTTATTTTTTTATTTTATATTTTATTTTGGTTTAAGATGACAGATCAAGCAGGATTTGGATGACTTGAATATTTTGAGCAACTTTTATGCTTTTACGTGAATAATCATTTATTATATGAGATGGGTGAATTCTATTTGTGACAAACCCTGTTTAGCTCAAAATTTCCTAATCTTGTGATCAGTTATAGTGTGAGAAGTTCTTTGAAATCTGAATATTGTCTCATACAGAAACCATATTAGTTATAATGACGAAAAGTCGTGTTGAAATTTAGAAGTTTAACATCGGTCTCAAAATGTGTAGGTTAGGTAGTAATTTGGCGGGTTTGTTCACACGCAGCATGGTTTGTTCTATGTATATAATTTGTTTTGCCCACTTTTTTCTCTGTCCAATAATTGTAGTCTTAAAGCATTTTTTTTTTTTTTAATCTTTTTCAAAAATAGAATAGTCTTAGTTGTTAAATATAGTCTCTCCTATATCACCTTCCCGTGCTTGCACAAGGTGTATCAAGAAATTTTTCCAAACCACGTGGTATTAATCTGCGTTCAAATTAAACTCGATTAAGTTCAATTATGAACATGGAAAAGTACTTTATTATCATGCTGCAAATCCAGTTTGCCATCATTAAGTATAGCATTACAGAAATTCGAAATATAATAAGTGCCCTGAGGAGAAGCACCGTAGGTTGCACTAATACAGACATGGATATGCGTGTGGGGGATTGATATGGGTGCTGACGGGATGTGTAGATATAAAAAAAACATAGGCACCAACTTGTACTTAATAAAACTATAAGGACCAAACTACAAACTTTAAAAGTCATCAAATAAGTTTCCTGGTGGTTTTTCCATTCTGGTCAGTTTTTCATTAAACTTGTGGAGTCTTTTCTTCAATTTTTAGCAGATTTTTTATTTTTTTTATTATTATAATTATTTTTATTTTCTTTCATTTCACGTATATGAGTTATGAATATCCGTATCCCATATCCAAAAACTTGCAAATTGGCCCGAATGGTGTTTGAGCTTACATTAGTTGTTTTTTTTTTCTCCGTGTTTTGGGGAAGCCCTGCCATTGATTTGCTTATAGACATTCAATTTGTTGGGGTTGTTTAATGTCTACCTACTTTTTAATTTTTTTTATCTTGGCCTACACAGGTGGGCGCCTTAGACATGCTTTCATTGGCATTGGATTTCGGGAAAGAACTGAAGCTTATGATTTCCAAGCAGCATTACATGACCATATGAAGTAATCTTTATGTTCATTCTCCCCCCACACACACACACACACACAGCACACACAGAACAAATGGAAGACTCCTTCCAACCCACCTCTTATCTTTCAACTTCAAAGTCAAGTAATGAAGTGTGTAGAGTGAAAGCCAGAAACAAATCTGGATTACTATCATCCTCATCCCGATGCATGGGTAGTGATATATGATTTCATTACTGTGCACATGTTTCTCTGTACTGATTCATATGGAATTAGCAGATTTGGTGGAAATATTTTTTCGGTTTCTCGCTTTCTTCACTACTAATGTTGCTTTATATCTCTTAAAAAAAAAGGTACTTAAACAAGAAGAAAGCTGCAGAGGAAATGGAACAACAATATCAGAAAACTTCATCTGTTGATTACAGCTTAAAAGAAGGGGAGACCCTTGTACTTCAAATAAAAAACGTACACGTCTCCTCAACTCTTAAAAAATTCTATATATATTGTGATATGTAATCTAACCACGAATTCTTTGTTGAGCAGAAGAGTGGAGGCACTACAAGGTCCAAGTTCTTTGATCAGGGCTTAAATAATCTATCATTGGAGGAAAAAAACAATATAAAACCGGGCGTGATTTCTCTTAAACCACCTCCACCCCCACCAGGACGGCTTTCTCCCATTGTTTCTCCTAGTAAGTCTCCTTCAGAGTTGCCTTCAAAATTAAATCTTGAGGTCGAAGGATCAAGAGAACCGGTTTCTGAAGAAAACGAAAAAGGGACAGACATACCAGATGATGATTTTGGTGATTTCCAAGCTGCTGTTTGATATTCAATCTCTTTTTCATGCTTAGTCCCAATTTAGCCTTGTGTATGCTTTGCTCCCAATTTAGCCTTGTGTGCTGGAGGATGAGTTCGTATATATGGAAATTCATTTTATTTTTTTTATTCTATGCGATGAGCTTCGAAGTTTGACGTTATCCCTTGATAGGCAATATCAGTGGTGGTTGTCATTTTCTTGGGGATGGATTTTATATATGAAAATTTGAGAGTTGAATTTGAATGTAAACTGATTTGAGGTAGAAAATTCTTAGCCGGGACTTCTAAATACACCGTATCATGTAGGATTGCTAGTAAACTTATCACATTGGTCAATTCTAAAGGCACCCCTGTAATTACTTCGGCACCATATTTTACATGTAATTTTTACATGTAAATGTGGTGCCGGAAGTAAAAATGTGGTGCCTTTAGAACTGCCCATCACATTTTGTTCTTTCACTTTCCTCACTTATGCATAACAATGGGGTGGAGTATAGGTAAGGGTCTATTATTTACACATACCTGTTGCACACATGTATTCCCAATGTCGATTTTGAATCGACTCTGCTGAAAGTCGATTAATGACTCAAGAATAATCGATTCTACTGTGGTGCACATATAGTGTGGTACATTGGTAGAGTCATGATGGTGCAAATAAAGCCTCATCCTTATTACAGAGGAGAAGATGTAAAGTTTCAAATTTAATAGACATAATGAATGAGAATGGATGACTTGACCCTTGAGAGTTCTTACTCATATTATCAAGTGATTGAACTTTTGGTATTTGTGTTAGAAAAATTGACATCCATAAATCACATGTTTCATACTTTTCATGATGTCAATTACATAAAACGTAATGCATACGTCTCGCTAAACCCTTAGTAGGAAAAAAAACTTGTGAGAAGAAAATCTCAGTGAAAGAATAAAAGAAAAGTGCATATTCCTTTGTGTTTGGATTTACTCTCTTTATGTAAACATCCTTTGAATCGGTGATTGAAAATCTTCTTTTCGAATGTAGTAGTAGGCAACAACTTGGTGAGAGATATGCTTGAACCGTAACTCGGCATGCGGATCCTCATTCGGGTCCGCTCGGCCACCAAAACAATGGACAAGGCCACCGGCCACTATAGTCCGCAAACTTACAAGCCAAATTGGGGATCGCAAGCTATCAGCCCCGCTCTAAGCCTTCAGCCCCATACGGCGCCAAGAAAGGCTAGGGGCCGGCCCATGAACCCCTCGGGCTATTAGGTCCTCCAGAGACTAGAGCCCGAGATATAAAGAAGAACAAGCTACAACCTAAGGGTCAACAAGACAAGGATACATGAAATGGCTAAGTTATTGGGTCCGCACCACATTGGCGCCGCCAGACGACCGTTTGCTTAATTAGTATTTCATTGTACTTGTATCTAATTTTAATTAGTCAAACCCTAATTCATGGCTTTCCTATAAATAGAGGCTCAATGTATATTTTACACATACGCAATTAATAGAAACACAGGCAAAACTCTGCCAAGTTTCATACTTGTTTTCTCTCTACTTTCCACCACTGCAAAATCCACTGCATCGCCGTGCAACACCGGCATTTACACACTTTCACAGCAAGATATCCACCTTAATCCACCGCTATTTACACCGTGATAATTTCGACATGATCACTTGGCTCCGTTGCCGGGAAACATCAAGCTTTTTGTTCTCTCCGGTGTACAGCACCGCCACTTTTCCATCTTTTACGGCGGCGCAGAGAGTTTTCTTCATCATCTTCAACGATTTTTCAGAGCTCTCTTCACCAGAAAAGCTCTCAGAATCTTCTCAGCCATCGGGAGATCTTCATCTTAGCTTCAAACAAAAGGTAAACTCAACGAATCTTGTTCAAAGCCCACGAGTTAGCGCTTGATTCATCGCCTTTCTCATTGTGTTTTGTCTAAGACCCTCTGGAGCCAAGTTCTTCATTTTTCAATTAAGAGATTTCATATTTTCAGCTAGAATTTTGGTTGTTTTGAGCTTTACATTCGTATAAAGAAGCAATAACACGTGAAATACTGAGTTTACACTTGAGAAATCGTCACTCCCAGTATATTCACGTTAAGGATAAAGTTTGTTGAGGTGTTATACATTTTGGTATCACCAGCGTATTTGCTATACATTTTCTGGGTTCTCATTGAGCTGAGGTCATAGAAGCATATTCCGGGTTATTTTGTCTCTGCTTGCATATTCTGGGATTTTTGTTGAGCTGAAACTATAGTCTGTCGGAATCATAATAGAATAGGTGTATATTCTTGGACTTCCCGGTTGATTCATCCTAGTTGTCCTTGAATTTATGATATTCTGTACATCGGACAGCCATTAGCTCGCCGGTAACGTCTCTTTCGACAAATCCTCTGGCCCGCCGCCACCGACAGGATCAGATAGTATAAGGTTGGTGAGTGTCAGAGAACAGTTGGTTGGTTGTCATAGTACTTTTGTGTTTTTTAGCACAGACAGGTGCACAGTAGCACAAGATGACTGGTAGTAAGGACATGTATTTGGTACCACACACCTCAGCTAAAGGGACCACACAAAATCCACAATATGATAAGCACGTAGAGGAAACCTTTGATAATCCAATTGCTGATTGGGACCGATCCCAACAATAAGAGAGACTAAGGATCGATGATGCCCAGGGCATCATAACTCAGAGGACTAAGTCAAGGGAGGCCGTTGCAGCCCCAGAATTGGTTCGCATAGGACATGCCCACGAGAAGGTAGCTATTGGAACGTCAAGACCGCAGCGGAGTCTGATGTATTACTTTTATATGATTAAAATTACGTTATATTATTATGTTTTATTAACAAATTCTATATAAAATGTATGAAATTATGGTATAAATGATATAAAATGTTAATTAGAATAGTTAGTAGTAAAAGTTAGTAATAATAATAAAAAGTTGTAATTTTGTACCGATTTTAGTAAATCGGAGTGTCGTGTCAGATTTACGTGGGTATTTGTGATGTTTTATTGCAGATTTATAAACCGAGACCCCGAGAATCGACATATTGAAGTTTAATCATATCTCTGGAATGATTTAGAAAGTGCCACAAGTTTAAATGGTCAATTGAATAGCTTAAGTGGACAAGTGGTCAATCAATCTGGATAAGTAATAATAGAGAAATATCTTCGACAAACGAATGGCTCATCAAAATGATATTTTCAGAAAAAGTGTTCTTCACGAAAGTTGTAGATTTTTCCAAGAGTTTTCCAATGCAATTTAAATTATGAAGATTGGAGGTCTACAACTTAAACAGTGATCAAGTGGCTAATCGATTTGGATTAAGAAAAATCCCGTAAAAGCTTCGGAGGAACACGAGGTTATCAAGAAAGCGTTATCTGGAGAAGAGTCCTTCATGAGAGTTGTAGAGTTTCTCGAGATCTTAATTTTGGCATTTCGTTTGCGATTTTTGGAGGTCCAGAACTCGAGATATGAATTTTACAAGTTATATATAATTATATATATATAAATATCTTCACCGCATACATCTTTGAGTTAATCATGGAAGTGGGGATCATCATTAGTCCGGACCGAGCCGGCCTAATACCGGACCGGTCCGGCCTTTACCAATTTGTCTATATAAGGAGCAGCATCAGAAAGCATTCGAGATGTACCAAAATATATATATAACAGTCTATATATATATATATCTCCTTCTCTTTTCTTTTTAATTTTTAGTAGTAGTTGTAAATAAGGCCTTACGCCGTAATAATGTAGTTTTAGTATCGTTGTAATGCTCGGGAAAATCTCGGAAGTCGGTTTTGCTAAAGAAGTTGTAATGTCCAGAAGATACGATTTCTGAATCAACTGCCGTATTCGGGTAACTTTTCTTAAGTATTTATGTTTGTTTTTATATTTTTTATAATGTTTTTAGGCTAAATATAATACTGGCCAAAACTATGTAATCGGTTTTATTTCGATCTTTTCGTTAAAGAAATGTTGTTGAGTAAAATTGAATAAAATTGAGTTAATTGAATCTTTTTCTATTTTGATCATATTCGTATTGACGTATTTAATAGATCTGAGGAATTCATAATCTAATTATGAATTGACGCCTCGTAGTCAGGATTTGAAATAAAAGATAGAAAAACCGGAGGGTAAAATTGGCCATGTGAACAACGTGATAACGGAATCCGATTTCCTAACCGGGGGTAAATTTGTTTTGGGAGAAATGAATTTTATTATAATTTGTACTCGAGATCGTAATAATGTTAAATCATCAGTTTAATTGAAACTTAAACCGGAAAGTTAAATCGTCCGGCTTTGACAACCGGAGCCTTTAAAATAAAATTGACCGTTTGACGAACGGAATGACTCCTTTTTATCTAAAGGTAGATTTGTACTGGGACCGCTCTCGATTAATTCGTTTACCGTGTGATTGTGGACCTTGGGTGATGACAATGGACATATGACAATTTCATACGCTCGTGTGAGGAGGAATTGTTTACCTCAGGAGTGCACCGTTTCACTTACTCAATTGGACCTAAAATAAAAGGAGAGATCGAACACATTTCAATTAATCGAAAAGTTCGTATAAACCAATTATATAAGTTTTGGCCAGTTCTCTAAAATTATCTGTTAATATCTTGGTACCTATATATTTATATCTATATATATACTTTGCAATTTATGTACATCTATATATATTTATATATCTATATATACTATATTAGAATAACTTTTAAATTACGTATTTATTTTATGTTGAATAGAATAGTAGTGATCTGTGTTATAAAATTGCGATTTAGATCGAGTTAATAACAGCTCTTTGGTGTTTAACCACACGTAAAAGAAATTACCAAGTTCCCTGAGGATTCGACACCTGACTCATCATACTAGCACTACGATTTGACCCGGTACACTGCCGGTTAGGATCAGATAGCCTAGAAAAGGTCCGTCGGCGATTCTCAGCGCCGTTGCGAGGGAACGTCGCTAATTTCTTTTTATGTGTCTATGGTTACTACTTGTATTAGCTTAAAATTCTCGAGAATAAGTCAACACTTTTCTTATCTCATTTCTATTTTATTTTTCGTTGGTTGTTACCTTTTAGGAAAATTACCAATTTTTACTACTATCAAATTCGAGCATTTTCTATTTTCGTTAGTTGATGACCAGAAGTGGTAAGGCCCCTCTCGTTCCTTATAAGCCGGACATAAACACTTACGAAAGGCAGTTAAGAATAGAGAGTAAACGCGGTCATACTAGTCATGGAAATCCTGACCAAGAATCATCTTCAAACAGAAATACGAGAATGGTCAAAATCGGTGATGAAACACACGAACAAGGGTCGGAACATGCTCTGGGCATGGCCAAAACCACATTAACCCTAATAATAATAATAATAATAATAGAAATAATCAGAATCGGAACCAGAATAATCGTAATAATCCGCCAAACCCAAGGCCTATTTGTGATCAAACAGTAAGAAGAAACCAGACTAATAATCCCATCCTTTTACCTAATGAAGGAGCGAATAATTTCGAGATTAAATCTCATCTTTTTGGTTTAATTGACGCACGAGCCCAATTCCTAGGAGAGGATGATGAAGATCCACATCATCATCTCTATCTGCTTTTGAAGAAGCTGTAATACTGACCAAAAGTCAAGGTGCTCACAAGGAATTGACAAGGATGACTATGTTTCCTTTTTCTTTAAAAGGACGAGCCCGAGATTGGTTTATGTCTCTTCCACACCACTCATTAACTAGTTGGGAGGATATTCAAACTGAATTTCTGAAACAATATTTCACTCCAGGACGAAATTTGGAATTAAAAGTCGAGGTTGCTAATTTTAGACAAGGATCTGAAGAAACGCTTGGAAATGCGTGGGAAAGATTTAAAAAATTGTTAAGAGCGTGTCCCGATCATGGTTATTCCTTAGATATGCAAATTCAACTCTTCTGTCGTAAATTGAGAAAAGACTCACGTGCGGATGTAGATCATGCATGTGGTGGTTCGTTAATGATGAGTGAAGCTCAAACAGTTTACGATGCTATAGAAAAGATTTCCAAAAATAACAGAATGTGGGAAACCGGTTCTAGCACCAGAAAAGTAGCTTTTGCAGGAGAATGTACGTCTAATACGGAAGTTCTAGCACACTTGGAGAATTTGAGTAGGAAATTTGATGGTTTACAACAGAATAAGAACCAAAATTCAGAAAATAGTACACCAAATGAATACTCAAGTCATGATAATGTGGCGTTAGGGAGTGAAGAACCAACAGGATATTCAAGAGAGGAGGTGAGTTTTCTTCAGCAGCATAGGAATTTGAACAATGCATACTCAAACTCGTTTAATGCTATTAGAAGAGATCATCCTACTTATCGATGGTCCAAAAACCTAGTAAGCCAGGACAACCGCCATATCCAAATCCCATATAGGAATAATAACCAAGTTTATCAAGAAAATACATCTAATCGAAATTTACAATCATTACCAAGATCCTATCCTCAACATACCACTCAAAGTATACCAAGACTTCGAGTTCAACTCAACCTGCAGAAGGAGTTGAAAAATGGGAAAAACTAATGGAAAATATGATGGGTGTAGTATCTACTCAAGCTAAAAATATGGAAACAATGATGACTTCTATAGGTTCAGTCTCTAAGGATATGAGTACAATAAAAACATCTATGAATGGGCATGATACCAGAATGAGAACGATAGAAGCCTCATTAAGAAATATGGAAGATCATTTGAGTAGGGAAGGTGAACGTAACAACAGTAGACCCCCAGGAGGATTACCAAGTAATACTGAAAGAAACCCAAGAGAGGTAAATGTTGTAGTTACGAGAAGTAGGAAGCTTAGTGGAAGCAATGAAGTTGAAAACTTCGGGAATAATGAAGTAGAAAATGATTTAGATGGAAAGAATGATGAAACTAAAGGTAAAGAGGAATTTGAATTTACTGATGAGGAAGAAGAAATTATAGAGAATTTCTTGAAAAGAAATAGAAGTTTGGAACCTGAAAATGAAGGTGAAAATTGGGTAAACATCCCTAGGATTTTGAAAGACCCTATGGATAAAGATTTAAGGACTTTATTCAAGGAACATGTTAGAAAAAATGAGAAACAAGAAGAACCGAAGAAATCTGAAGTAGAGATTGATTCAGGGAACAATTTAAAAGAACAAATTCAAGAACCTGAAACATGGCGACTAAGTAATACTCAAAGGTTTAAGGAAAAAGGAAAAGAGAAATTGTCAAAGGAGCCAAAGGTTATAGATTTAGAATCTTTACCCTACCCTCCTAAAGATCAAATTAAAAAGATTAAAACTGATAAGAAGTATGCTCGTTTCCTTGACACTTTTCGTCATATTCAAGTTAATATCCCTGTTATTGAAGCTCTAATTAATATGCCTGCTTATGGAAAGTTTCTGAAAGATATACTATCAAATAAGAAAAAATTAGAGGAATATGAGAATATATGCCTAAATGAAGAATGTTCTGCAATTTTGCAGCATAAGTTACCACCTAAACTGAAAGATCCTGGTAGTTTTACAATTCCGTGTGAAATTGGAGGATTTCTGTTTAGGAAGGTCTTATGTGATCTTGGAGCTAGTATAAATCTCATGTCTTATGAGGATTATAAAAAGCTGGGCATAGGAAAGCTTACTAAGACTGAAATGACTCTGCAAATGGCAGATAGATCGATTAAGTACCCTAAAGGAATGATTAAAGACGTATTGGTTAAAGTAGACAAATTCTATTTTCCAGTAGATTTTGTAGTTATGGAAATGGAAGAAGGATATTCAGCGCCACTTATTCTAGGTCGTCCATTTCTAGCTACAGGAAGAACTTTAATCGATGTTCAGAAAGGAGAATTAGTTTTAAGAGTCAATGAAGATGAAGTTGCTTTCAATATTTTCAAAGCTATGAATCATCCTTATACATCACCAGAATCATGTTCTTTCATAGAAGATATTCATTCTGTCTATGATAATCAGTTACCAACTTTTGAAGACAGGTTAGAAGAATGCTTAACTCTGTCTATCTATGAAGAAGATGAGGAAGACATTGAAATGAAAGAGATAATTCTATCTCTAGACAAAGGAAGTTTTACTTTTAAGCCACCATGGCATAAGTATTTGGAATTAGAACTAGAAGGACCAGTTCTTAAATCGTCAATAGAAGATCCACCGAAGAATTTGGAATTGAAACCGTTACCTTTAAATCTGAAATATGCTTTTCTTGAAACTAATAATCTATTACCAGTTATTATTTCATCATCTTTAACCGAGCAGCAAGAAGATCAATTAATAAGAATGTTAAGAAAGCATAAGAAAGCTTTTGGATGGACAGTTGCCGATATTCGAGGTATTAGCCCGGAGATTTGTGTTCATAAGATAATTCTGAAAGAAGATGCTAAACCTTGTATTCAACCGCAACGCCGCCTCAACCCAAATTTACAGTTAATCGTTAAGAAAGAGGTCATTAAGCTATTAGAGATGGGAATAATTTTTCCTATATCGGATAGTGAATGGGTTAGTCCAACTCAAGTTGTACCAAAGAAAGGAGGTTTCACAGTGAAAGAGAATGATAAGAACGAATGGATTCCAACAAGGGAAATTACAGGATATCGAATGTGCATTGATTTTAGGAAGCTAAATGATCATACTAAGAAAGATCATCATCCACTTCCATTCATAGTTCAAATGTTGGAACGTTTAAGTGGTCATAAGTATTACTGTTTCTTAGATGGTTATTCAGGTTATTTACAGATATTCATTGCAGCAGGAGATAGAGAAAAAACTACTTTCACTTGTCCTTATGGAACTTTTGCGTATAAGAGAATGCCGTTTGGTTTATGTAATGCTCCTGCTACGTTTCAAAGATGTATGATGTCTATATTTTCTGATATGGTTGAGAAATTCTTAGAAATTTTTATGGATGACTTTAGTGTTTATGGAGATTCTTTTGGTAAATGTTTGTCGCACTTAGAAAGAGTTTTACAACGTTGTGAGGATACCAATTTAGTTCTAAACTGGGAGAAATGTCATTTAATGGTATCCGAAGGAATTGTTCTAGGTCATAGAATCTCGGAAATAGGAATTGAAGTCGATAAAGCTAAAGTCGAGGTAATCGAAAAATTGCCTCCACCAGTTAATCTAAGAACTCTAAGAGGATTTCTTGGACATGCAGGATTTTATAGGAGATTTATTGCAGATTTTTCAAAGATAGCAAAACCTCTAAGTCATTTGCTTGAAAAAGAAGTATCTTTTAATTTTGATAGTAAATGTATGGAAGCATTTAAGACCCTGAAAGCGAAGTTGATTACTGCACCAGTATTGGTAGCACCAGACTGGAATTTACCTTTTGAAATTATGTGTGATGCTAGTGATTTAGCGGTAGGAGCTGTTTTAGGTCAAAGGTATAATAGAATTCTCAAAGCTATTTACTATGCATCTCACACGCTAACTGCAGCTCAACTAAATTATGCAACTACAGAAAAGGAACTGTTGGCTGTGATTTTTGCCTTAGATAAGTTTAGATCTTATATTGTTGGTTCTAAGGTGATAATCTACACAGACCATTCAGCTCTGAAGTATTTACTGAGTAAGAAGGATGCTAAACCACGTCTTCTTAGATGGATTCTCCTACTTCAAGAATTTGATATTGAAATTAAAGATAAAAAGGAAGTGAAAATGTAGTAGCAGATCATCTAAGTAGAATGGAGATCGAGGAAGAGATAGGGAATGAAATTAAAGATTCATTTCCTGATGAACAACTATTTAGAATAGATACTCCTTCAACCATGCAATTATTAAAAAATAGAATTCCTTCTAAGGAAAATTCACCTTGGTTTGGAGATATCATTAATTATTTAACTTGTGATTACATTCCGTCTCATTGGACTTGGCAGCAGAAAAAGAAATTCTTTTACGACTTAAAATTTTATTACTGGGAGGAACCAGACCTTTTCCGTAAATGTTCGGATGGGATAATTAGAAAATGTGTGCCTGATAATGAAATTTTAAGTATTTTATCATTTTGTCATGATCGTGAGACAGGAGGTCATCATGGAGGATGGAAAACTGCTTTTAAAGTTTTACAATGTGGTTTTTATTGGCCTACACTATATAAAGATGCGTATACATATGTTAAATCTTGTGAGTCTTGTCAAAAATGGGGAAATATTTCGAAAAAACATGAAATGCCTATGCAACCTATTTTAGAATGTGAATTATTTGATGTTTGGGGTATAGATTTCATGGGACCTTTCCCTATTTCGTTTGGAAAAAGATTTATTCTTGTAATGGTAGATTATGTCTTGAAATGGGTAGAAGCTGAAGCTCTTCCTACTAATGATACCAAGGTTGTCATACGATTCCTTAAAAAGAACATATTTACTAGATATGGTATTCGAGGGGCGATCATTAGTGATAGAGGTCACACTTTTAATCGACCATTTACAAAGTTAATCGAAAAATATGGTGTAACGATAAGTTAGAACGCATACATCATCCGCAAACCAGGTGGTCGTGTAGAGGTGTCAAATAGAGAAATCAAAAGAATCGTGGAAAAACAATTGATTCAAATCGTAAAAAGCGGGCAATTAAATTAGATGATGCGTTATGGCGCGTGCGAGCGACTTTTAAAACACCAATAGGTTGTTCTCCTATAAGCTAGTCTTTGGTAAGTCATGTCATCTCCCGGTTGAGTTAGAACACCGAGCCTTACGGGCTATTAGATTTCTAAATTTCGATCCTAAGGTCAAGCCGGTGATCATAGATTGCTTCAATTGATGTAACTAGAAGAATTTCGTCTCGATTCTTATGAAAACGCTTCGAATCTACAAGGAACGCATCGAAGTCTTTCCATGATAAGAGAATCTTTAAGCGTGAGTTCCATGTAGGTGATCGAGTGCTTTTGTACAATTCACGTTTAAAGTTGTTTCGAGTAAGCTTAAATCAAGATGGGCAGTCCATTTAAAGTAACACGGGTTTACAAAAGCTGAGCCGTTGGACTAATCGATGGAAATACAACTTTTATAGCCAATGGCCACAGAGTAAAGTTATTTGTGGAGGAGAAGGAATCACTGCTGAAAGAAGAAATAATGCTACCGATTGATCCCCGACAAACCCAAAAAGCAGAGGAAAAATTGAAAAAGCGAAAAGCGAGCGAAATCGGCCGAAATACCAAAAAGCTATCTATCTTTACTCTACTTTTCTCAGTAATTTTAATTATGTTTAAACTCTTTTAAATCTTTTACCGGATAGACGTAAAAGAACCTGGATGTCTTTTAGATAGAATAGGAGTTTTTATTTTACTTTTGAAATTAGGCCTTGATAAAGATGTAGCGTTTTCTATAGAAGCTTTAGTTTTTGAACAAAACAAGAAATTGTTGAGAGAGATCAGATTGAGAGAAGTTTGTAATGGAACATCGAGGAGTGCGATAAAAAGAAGGGCAAGGTTTCTAATGAGATGTAAAATCTGTGGAAAAAGTGAACATGTTGGACGCTGTGGGAAAAACACAACCAAATCCCAGGATGAGTGCTTGAATATCGTTAGGAAGGGAACGATTAGGTGGTTATCCGAAAATCCCGAAGAAATTCCGAGAGATAATTCAAATGCCTCGTTTTTAGGAGTTAGGTTGATTGAGCGTTATATCAGAACTCTGGAAGATTTAGAAATTGAAGGATTAGGAACCCCTTAAGTTTCGAGTCTTTTCTTTTATTGCATTTTATAAAATTTTCGCATAACTTCTGAAAATTTTATAAAATTGGATCTTTATGAAATTTGAGGAGTTTTATAAAAGTTTTATAAAATTTTTTAGTTTTAATTTAGATGTTTTATAAGAGTTGATATAACTTTATTAAATTTTTATAAGCTTTTTATTAAGTGTTATAAAGATTTTATTAAATTTTTAGAAATTGTTATAAAATTATAAAATTTCCTTCAAATTTTTTTTGTAAGTTTTGAAAATTATTTTTAAGGTTTTAATTAAGTTTTATAAGAATTTTTATAAGTATTATCAAAAAAAAAAAAAAAAATTTAAAAAGTAAAAAAAAAAAAATCAGAAAAAGTGAAAAAATTTGGGCACGGACCGATCCGGCCATTAATCCGGACCGGTCCGGGGTCTAAAAACATAAAAATACGGGGACTCCCTTTTCTTCTTCTTCTTCCCTAATTTTTTCTTCCAACAGCCGCACCCCACACCAAACCCCACAACTCGAAATTTTTTTTTTTTTCAAATCTTTCCACAAAAATTCATCTCACACTACACCACTACTTGATATCTTCATCATTCTATCTCCTCTCTTCAACACAAAGTGAAAAATTCAAAAAGGGTCAAAAACAAGCTACATTTCATTCCGGCGACTCTACTACTTTTCCGGCCTACTTTTCAACGTTTTCTTCATAATAAGGTATAATTTAGTTTATCTAGTTATTAATTTTGTATTTTTCATAATTTTTTAGAATAATTTCAACTGTTTTGATTTTTGAGTGTGTTGTGACATTTGTATTTTTTGTTGTTTTTGTTGTTGTTTTTGTTGTTGTTTGACATTACCAATATCGTAGAATGGCCGAGTCGAGTAGAAAATCCTCTAAGAAAAGGAAATCAAATATCCCTATAGCAACTCCGGTAGTAGGCACTATAGTTTTGTCACCTGAAGAGGAAGCCGTCAGTTTTACTAGAACCGCATCACCTGAGGCTAAGAGAGCATTTGAGAGAATTTATAGTAAATGTGATGTTCTGGTTGAAAAAGGGTTAGACTTGGATGATTTAGGTGATGAAGTTAAAAACATGTTTAGACAGCGACAGTGGTTAGATTTAGCAGCTAGAAGGGAAGGGGAAATTAACACGACTATAGTAGCTGAGTTTTATTCAGTTTTATCGACATTATCAGAAGAGCAGCTTACTCAGTCGCAAACTGTACCCCTTAGAACTAGAAATATTCCTTTTAACCCTGCCGTCATTAATGCAATTTTGGGAGTTGAGATTTTTCCTGCGGAGGAAGATTACAGGGTAGTTTATAATTTAGATGATCCTGCAAGCTTTGAGCAGACTGCCCTGAGAGCTCAGACTGTTTTTGACCCAACCGCTGTGTGGGTTGAAAATCGGTTTAATTACGGGAATTGTATTAGAAGTTTAAGGGCAATTAAAAGATTCATTAGCCATAATTTATATCCTTCGAGTAAACATACTGCTTTTGGAAAGGAAGATGTTTGTATCGCTTGGGCGATGATAAACGATGTTAGGGTGGATGTTGGAAAGGTCATGTTTAAAAGGATTTTTGAGAGTATTGTCATCGCCAGACCAGGGAGTCATCTATACTTCCCTTGCTTTATCTCGGATTTTTGTCGTACGTGGGGAGTACCGTTCCTACCTAATGACAAGTTGTCTCTGGCTGATGGGAATTTGATTGGACCTAGTTTGACTCGTCTTCCGGATGGTAGTATAAGATCTTTGCTTAGACGACATCAATCTCAGCCAGCTCCACCAGTTTTTACATCATCTTCTTCTTTTCCATCTTTTTCTAGTCAGCCTCAACAAACTCAATTCTCCAACACTATCACTTATGATATGTTTCAATCCCTAGTGACAGATGTTGCGCGTGGTCAAGCCAACATGGCTTTATATCTTTGAGTACTATAGCGGTGGTGCGATGATATTCGTAGAGGTTTAAGAAGAAACGAGCAGTTGCTTCGTAATCCTAATGTTGATAACTCTGCCTATCCACCGTGTCAGTCTGATCCTTATACCTTACCAGAGTGGGTAACACCAGTTCCACCACCTTCGAGCTTTCATCCATCGTCATATCCTTTTGGAAGCCAGTCTAGTGGAACAGGTGTATTTTCGACAGGTGTTCAGAGACCAGCGATGTCAAGTTGGGGAGGATTCACTGAGTTTGCACATGTCACGTCTGCTATGAGTTCGATGGGTCTTGATAGTTCAGTCAGGACCACGACTTCAGCTCATCCCTCAGCTTCTCAGTCGTTTCCGAGTTCGAGTTTTCAAGTTGATCCGGAGGAAGACTATGATAAAGATTGAATTTTAATGATTGATTAAACGTGTTTACTACACATTTCATTGCATTCGACTTTTGTCATTTAACTATTGGTGTGTTGTCATTTTTCGTTTAGTTTGATTTTATCAGTCGTTTATAAATATTTAGTTTGTATTTTAAATCGGTTTCATTTTCATAAAAACTATAAAAAAACCCAAAAATAATTTTTGTATTAAGTCGTTTTCGAAATAAATAATGTGTCGTTTTACCCGTCGTAACAAAATTAACCAAAATCAAGTTGCTTCAAGGAAAATCTTCAAAAATTCACACGTGAAGTAAAAAAACAAAACTCAAGTTGTCTTTTACCTCTGTCCCCTCAGTAAAAGTAGAATGAGGCCGGACCGAGCCGGCAGTTTCCCGGACCGGGCCGTGAAGGAAAAGGGGCTGAGTCATTTTTGAGTCTGTCTAATGCACACACGTAAGTTTTTTTTTCTATTTAAGGAAGTAAAGGAGAGGCAAACAATTGCTCATCTCTTCACTGTCTTCAACCTTCCTTTCTTTGTTTTTATTTTATCAGTTTTAAATATGTCGAACCACTCCTCACCATCTGTAAATTCTTATGAGCCGGACACTCCAGATGTTCCGGAGTCACAAGCTTCTACACTGAATTTTCCCGTACACCCTCGTTTTGCTAATTCTCCAATCCTATTGGAGAAGGGCTTAAATTTTGATAAAATAGATCGATGGGGAAAAACGGTAATCCGTGATTTTGGCTGGAAAAAATTTGTAAGTACACCACGAGGGCGAGTCAATATTTCGGTTGTCAGAGAATTTTACTCAGCCCTACTTTCAACGTTCGCGATAGAGTCTACACAGGTCATTGTGGTAAGAGGAGTGGCTGTTCCCTTCTCTTCATCTATTATAAATCAAATTTTTGAAATACCGCCAGTTACAATGCAGCACTTTGAAATCAAATGGGGACTAGACAATGCATACAATCATTTGAATAAAGTACACGAGTCTTTCCAGTGTCTGTTTCCACTGTTTGACACCAATCACGATATGTCAACGAGTGCTCTACTTCCACATCTAAAGGCGTGGAAGCATTTCATCAATTCTCGAGTTTATCCCACCTGGGATTTTGGCAGTCTTTCTGAAGAAGAAATGCTTCTGCTCTATGCGTTGGCATTTGGTGAATTTGTTGCCTGGGGTATATTAATTCAGAGGAGTGTGTCAGACTTTGCAATAGCCAGAGGCAGTAGGGGGAAGCCTATGCCTAATGCGTGGTTGATTTCGCGTTTATGTGTTGTTCTGAATGGAGTGGAAGAGTTGGAGACGGATGAGATTTTTCCGTCTAGAGAGAATCGAGTGGGGATGTTACCGGTTGATACACCGGGATGTTCATCCACAATCTAGAGAGTTGTTGGTAGTTGCTGGTAAAATTTAAGTTCTTATTAAGTGTTTGTTAATTAACTTTTAAGTTTTATCGTCTTTAATTAAGTTTACGTTTTTTTAGTTTGTAATAAATTTTCTTGTTTAATATATATGTTTTCGTTTATTTATTAGTACATGAACGCCATAACAAAAATATATAATTTTCCAACCTACTTATTTCTTATTCATTGAACATCGGGACGATGCCAATTCATAAGTGGGGAGTAGAGTTAGGTTAGAAAATTCATTAAAAATTTTCAAAAAAAAAAAAAATAATAATTATATTAGTTATGCCTAATTTAGATTTTAATAAGATTTTAAGTTTATATAATTAAGTAATTAATATTAGATATTGTTTTATGAAATTATATAAGTATGTTGATATTTATAAGTAAAATTTTTAGAATCATTTTTAATATGAAGTATGAGTTTGGAATTGGACTAAGTATGTTGATTTTTAGCACCACAAAAATATAACTATAGCCAAATAACCTACCTCAGCCTTGATTAGAGTGATCAAGACCTCACTCGAAATTGTCAATTGTGATTAAATAACCAAGCTTTAGCTATTTTGGTCTACATTTCCTTGAAATACCGCAAGTTTGTACGTACTTATAAAAAGAGATGGAGATATAAAAGCTAAATTTTGGTATATGCTGAGATTGGAAAGATTAGATAAGTAGTAGTATATTCGATCTTACCTCATGACACTTGCAACATAGTCGATTTTGGTAATAAGTTCGGATATATTAATATTCTATAAAAAATTAAGAACGAAGCACCATATTTACACAGAATTAATCAAATATCAGGTATCTTCCTTATCTGTGATTAACAACTTAAAAATAAAAAGAACAAATCGGTTGTAGCTACCAATGATTGGAGTGAGTAGGGTATTATCACGAAATGTCCTATATCACTATGAGGTAAAGAAGCTCCCGATTGCCTGATGATAGTAGTCCAGCTAGGGTATTATCACGAAATGTCCTATTGCTGGGAATGAAGGCACAAGATAAAATGAAAGAGGAAAAATCGAATCACAAGATCTCAGGAATTATTACGAGTTTAAGGAAACCGGACTTGTAATTTTCGATCGAAAGAGTAGTACTCCGATCAATCTTGATGAAGCAATGCCTGTAAGTTTGATTTTCTACACACACTCACGCTTTTAGTTCTTAATCTTAAAAAAAAAAAAAAAAAAAAAAAAAGAAGAGAGAAAATCTGAAAAAGATTCTAAGAATATGTTTTTTTTTTTTTTTTTGAAGATGTGAAAAATATGTAGATGCATCGACTTACTTCTCTTTCTCTTTTTGATTTCCCTTTTTTTTCGATTAACCAACATCTTGAATATAAATTCTATAAGCCATTTTTGTCGACTACCTAACTGAGCCATCGATTCCAAAGTTTCATAGTCGCAATTAAAAATAGTTCTGATATTTTAATTATACTTATTAATTATTACATGTATAATTTTATCTAAATAATATTTGATTATTAAGTTATTTAATTTATATACATTTTTGTCTTCTTATAATTCTAAATTAGAATAAGTAATATATTTATAAAAATGACAATAATAATTGTAATTTAATCAGTTATTTCCGCTTATTTTTGCTCGAGGACGATCAAAAGCTAAGTGGGGAGTAGTTGATGTATTACTTTTATATGATTAAAATTACGTTATATTATTATGTTTTATTAACAAATTCTATATAAAATGTATGAAATTATGGTATAAATGATATAAAATGTTAATTAGAATAGTTAGTAGTAAAAGTTAGTAATAATAATAAAAAGTTGTAATTTTGTACCGATTTTAGTAAATCGGAGTGTAAATGTCGATTCACGTGGGTATTTGTGATGTTTTATTGCGATTTATAAACCGAGACCCCGAGAATCGACATATTGAAGTTTAATCATATCTCTGGAATGATTTAGAAAGTGCCACAAGTTTAAATGGTCAATTGAATAGCTTAAGTGGACAAGTGGCCAATCAATCTGGATAAGTAATAATAGAGAAATATCTTCGACAAACGAATGGCTCATCAAAATGATATTTTCAGAAAAAGTGTTCTTCACGAAAGTTGTAGATTTATCCAAGAGTTTTCCAATGCAATTTAAATTATGAAGATTGGAGGTCTACAACTTAAACAGTGATCAAGTGGCTAATCGATTTGGATTAAGAAAAATCCGTAAAAGCTTCGGAGGAACACGAGGTTATCAAGAAAGCGTTATCTGGAGAAGAGTCCTTCATGAGAGTTGTAGAGTTTCTCGAGATCTTAATTTTGGCATTTCGTTTGCGATTTTTGGAGGTCCGAACTCGAGATATGAATTTTACAAGTTATATATAATTATATATATATAAATATCTTCACTTGCATGTCTTGAGTTAATCATGGAAGTGGGGATCATCATTAGTCCGGACCGAGCCGGCCTAATACGGACCGTCCGGCCTTTACCAATTTGTCTATATAAGGAGCGACATCGTAAAGCATTCGAGATGTACCAAAATATATATATAACGATCTATATATATATATATCTCCTTCTCTTTTCTTTTTAATTTTTAGTAGTAGTTGTAAATAAGGCCTTACGCCGTAATAATGTAGTTTTAGTATCGTTGTAATGCTCGGGAAAATCTCGGCAGTCGGTTTTGCTAAAGAAGTTGTAATGTCCGGAAGATACGATTTACGAATCAACTGCCCGTATTCGGGTAACTTTTCTTAAGTATTTATGTTTGTTTTTATATTTTTATAATGTTTTTAGGCTAAATATAATCTTCGCCAAAACTATGTAATCGGTTTTATTTCGATCTTTTAGTTAAAGAAATGTTGTTGAGTAAAATTGAATAAAATTGAGTTAATTGAATCTTTTTCTATTTTGATCATATTCGTATTGGCGTATTTAATAGATCTGAGGAATTCATAATCTAATTATGAATTGACGCCTCGTAGTCGTCGGATTTGAAATAAAAGATAGAAAAACCGGAGGTAAAATTGGCCATGTGAACAACGTGATAACGGAATCCGATTTCTAACCAGGGTAAATTTGTTTTGGGAGAAATGAATTTTATTATAATTTGTACTCGAGATCGTAATAATGTTAAATCATCAGTTTAATTGAAACTTAAACCGGAAAGTTAAATCGTCCGGCTTTGACAACCGGAGCCTTTAAAATAAAATTGACCGTTTGACGAGCGGAATGACTCCTTTTATCTAAAGGTAGATTTGTACTCGGGACTGTTCGAGATTAATTCGTTTACCGTAATGATTGTGGACCTTGGGCTGATGACAATGGACATATGACAATTTCATACGCTCGTGTGAGGAGGAATTGTTTACCTCAGGAGTGCACCGTTTCACTTACTCAATTGGACCTAAAATAAAAGGAGAGATCGAACACATTTCAATTAATCGAAAAGATCGTATAAACCAATTATATAAGTTTTGGCCGATTCTCTAAAATTATCTCATTAATATCTTGGTACCTATATATTTATATCTATATATATACTTTGCAATTTATGTACATCTATATATATTTATATATCTATATATACTATATTAGAATAACTTTTAAATTACGTATTTATTTTATGTTGAATAGAATAGTAGTGATCTGTGTTATAAAATTGCGATTTAGATCGAGTTAATAACAGCTCTTTGGTGTTTAACCACACGTAAAAGAAATTACCAAGTTCCCTGAGGATTCGACACCTGACTCATCATACTAGCACTACGATTTGACCCGGTACACTGCCGGTTAGGATCTGTATAGCCTAGAAAAGGTCCGTCAGAGTCATGAAGTGATTCCGGAAAAAATACCAGGATTTCAGGAGGACCCTGAGATAAAAACAGCTAAGGCGTACGTTGAATATATGCAAAATATGTATCTGGCCAACACTCGTCTGGCCGCACTAGGCCAACCTCTCTTGCCCATCTTGAATCAACTTTCTTTGACTGTCGACACTGATGCAGGGATCCCGCCTAAAAGTCATTACAGCCGATCCAAACCTATTGAGATAAACCAAAGCATCCACTCGTCGACCGGAAAAGGCCGTAAGAAAAATCCTGAGAAGAGCAATGAAAGAAGGTCAGCTCTTGAATGCCTAAGAAACAATGAAAAGAGGCCGATCCGACAACGTCTAAGACATAATCATTCAGACAGGAACGTTGTGCCGCAACATGTGGGTAGAGATAATCATGATGCCCGCCAAATCATAAGATATAGGCTGGGTGAGAGGAAGAGTCTCGCAATCACGCGGACTCAGGATACATTCCACAGAGAGCTATCAATCTCGTTGAGGATGACAGAACAGAGCGAATGCAAAAAGAAATTGAAGAGTTGAAAAGGACAAGGACCTCTGAGAAGGCCAAGAAGACCTTGGTAGTCATTGCATTATCTGAAAGAATTCTGAATTCAGTATCAGAAGGCAATGTTCATTACCCAAGTTACAATTACTACAAAGGAACGGGTTGCCCTTGATTGGCTGACGTCTTTTGAGAGCCAAATAATATTGGCTATGCCAAACAAGTCCGCATGGTGTGTAACCCTTGTATGCAGTATGTAGGACCGGGTGGAGTCATGGATCCTCAACCTTCCACCGGGATCGATTCAGAGTTGGGAGGATCTAAGAAGCAATTTTTTAACAGAGTTGGAGACGGCGGGCAATCCAAATAAAATGATTGAGGATCTATATAATGTTCTCCAAAGGGAAGGTGAACCGAGTCGGAGGTATTATGCCAGATTCATCAAAGTATATGATCAGACGAAGAATATTATGGATAGTGATGTCATCATATGCTTCCTTACTGGAATAGCGAAAGGACCCATCAAGGTCTACGAGACTTGTTAGACATAGCATGAAAACATGGGCTCACCGAAGCGGCGCCCTAACCCTCAGGAAAAGGCAGGGCAAAGAGCGATCACAATTAGCCTAAGGAGGATCGCTGGGAGGACCGCAAGGAAGATCACGGTAAGCTTCAGAATCAAGACCGAGAAGTAAGAAAGCAGTGAGGTTTGATGAGAGTGAGTTCACACCACTCAATACAAAACCATCTCAGATCCTATACAAGATTCATGATCGGTTACCACCACCTACGCCCATGAAGGCCGATCCAAAAAACCGAGATGAATCAAAATATTGTGATTACCATAAAGACCATGGACATATAAATGATGAATGTATCACTCTGAGAAGGTTAATCGAGAAATTGATACAAGAGGGAGTCGCGGACAAGTATAAAAGAGATGGTGGCAGGGCCCCCAGGAGGGATGATCATAGCCCTGTAACTATGCGAATGAAATCCGAGTTATTTTGGAAGAGTTCCTAGGCAACAATCAGCTGAAAAACCAAATTAACTCTATAAATGTCAGAGATTTTGAGAAGACGATTGTTTTGGGTGAATCCGATCAAGCAATAACATTTACACGAAGCAAATTAGTAGGCCCACCAGGGGCAATGAAAGTGAATAGAGTTTGAGAAAGTAATAATTACTTGAGTAAACTTCAACTTAGTTTATTCATCATAAAAGAGTGAGTATAAATAGGTACAAGTAAGTGAGAAAGGTCCTAGTAGAGTATAAGATAGGAGAGAGCAATTAATTACTAGAGTCGGCTAGTATTAATTGCTAGAGTTGTCTATTACCTAATAAGACAAAATAGAGTTACTTTATGACTTTATGACATATTAATTGTTTATTCAATACAATTAATATGTCTCACAATTAATATGTTACACTAATGTAACGTAATATTTCCACACCCCCTCAAATCGGTTGTATATGTTTATACACACCAAGTTTGCTACTACTCAATCTCTTTGAACATAAGTGGCGGAATGGCCTTGGTGAGAATATCGGCATTACGATCGGTGAGGAAACATCTTTGGAGTTGAATAATCTCGGCATCAATCTTCTCCTTCAGGAAGTGTCTGTCAATGTCCACATGTTTGGTTTTATCATGATGGATGGATCCTCTGCCATGCATAAGGTGAATTATTGTCACAAAGCAGAGTGTGATAGGTTCTTTCGAATAAGTGCTTGAAGTTCGATGAGGACTCTTTTTATCCATAGAGCTTCACAAATACCCAAAACTAATGCCCTGAGTTCAGCTTCAGCACTGCTTCTAGAGACAGTAGGTTGTTTCTTGCTCCTCCAGGTGACAAGATTTCCCATTATACATAAAAAGATGCTTTGTAGTAGACCTTACATGCATGTGACGACCACCCAATCAACATCGATGTAAACCTTGATAGATCTCTCAGCAGACTTGGTAAAATGTAAGCCTTGGCCAGGAGTGGACTTCAGGTACCTCAATATCCTGTTCACAGCATTCCAATGTTGCTCAGTAGGGCAATGCATGAACTGGCTAACCAGACTGACTCCATATGCAATATCAGGTCTTGTATGGGATAGATAAATGAGTTTCCTACAAGCCTTTGATATTGATCCCTCCCGACAAAGAATGTCACCATGCAAAGAGGTAGTATTGCCTGGGCCTCACTGGGGATACAGCGATTTTGCATCCCAAAGATGCCGCTTCCTTCAAAGAGTCCAATTACATACTTCCTCTGTGAGACAGATATACCCTGGCTGTTCCTTGCTATTTCCATACCAAGAAAGTACTTGAGGTAGCCCAAATCTTTAACTTGAAATACTTTGGCCAGAGGGTCTTCAATTGTTGGATCTCCGCAGGTCATCACCACAGTAAGGATGATATCATCCACATAGACAATAAGAATGGATCTTTTCTGGTTTGTTGTTTTGATAAACATGGTGTGATCTGAGTTGCATTGATGATATCCAGTGCTTTAACCACAAGAGTAAGTTTGCCAAACCAGGCTCTGAGGGATTTGCTTTAGGCCATATAGAGATTTCCTCAATTTGCAAACTTTCCTTTGAGTGTGAGTGTTGGCAAAACCAGGGGCACATTCATATAGACTTCCTCGGTGAGGTCACCATTTAGAAAGCATTCTTGATATCGAATTGGTGGAGAGGCCACCAATTTGGACAATGAAGTCGGATCAAGACTCACGACAGTTGTTTAGCTTTGCCACAGTGCAAAAAGGTCTCCTTGTAGTCAAGACCATAGGTTTGAGTGAATCCCTTGCAACCGATCCTAGCTTTGTATTTGTCAATTGTACCATCAAACATTGTACTTGATAGTGAAATGACCATTTGCGACTTCTTTGTCTTCTTTCCATGTGGGAGAGTGGTGAGATCCCAAGTATGGTTGTCAAGGAGAAGCGATCATTCGATCTTGACAATTTGCCTTCCACTTATCATGTTGGAGAGCTTCCTGTATATTCTTAGGAATAGAGTGACAATCCAAGTCTTGTGTAAACATGGCAAAAGCAGGTGATAACTGATCATAAGATAGATAATTATGAATAGAATGATCGAGTGGTGCAAGATCTCTTTCCCTTCCTCGATAGCAATAGGCTGTCATCAATGTCGAATAGGTCTCATCATCAATGTCGCGATCTTACGAGAGTCGAGTGGGTTCTTTGAGTGTCGATGAGGCTCTGGGTCAGCAGGCTCTGGGTCGATGACTACGGTTCGGGAGGTTCTTGAGGATCGAGAGGTCTCTTTGAGAGTCGATGATGTTGTTCTTTGAGGAAAGGATTTAGGTCAATTTCAATCAGGTTTCCATCAGTGACTGCCTCAGTGGACTTGCTATAGTAGGGAGTCCTTTCAAAGAATTTTACATCCATAGAATTGTAAAATTTCTTTTCAGAAGGAGAGTAACACTTGTAACCTTTCCTATCCTTTGCATATCCTAGGAAAATGCACTTGTGAGCTTTGGGATCAAGTTTGCTTCTGTGTTGGGCATGGATATAAACAAACACAGTACAACCAAAGATTTTAGGAGGTAATTGGGAAATAAGATGAGGCGAGAGTGTGTGGTCGTAAGGGTTTGGATGGGAGTTTTGAAGCCAAACACTCTCTTTGGGAAGTCTGTTGATTAAGTATGTGGCGATTAATATAGCTTCACCCCACATATACTTTGGAACATGTGTGGTGAACATGATTGATCTAGCCATCTCCAAGTGAGGTGCTGTTCTTTCTCTCAAAGAACCCCATTTTGTTGAGGTGTTTCCACACAACTACCGATATGGACAATCCCTTATCCATCAAGAAATTACGAGGTTAGACTCATAGTATTCAAGAGCATTATCGCCTTTAAGATCTTGATCTTAGTGTCAAATTGAGTAGAGATCATGTTGTAAAATTCCTGAAAAACTGTTCCAACTTCAGATTTATCCTTCATTAAAAACAACCATGTGTTTCTGGTATGATCATCAATGAAGGTGACAAACCACCTTTTTCCTGTTATACTTTTTACCCTTGAAGGTCCCCATACATCACTATGAATTAGAGTGAAAGGTGTGGAAGGCAAATAAGGTAGTTTGGTATACACAGATTTGGTAAGTTTGGCAAATTGACAAATATCACATTGAAGATCATTGACATTACATCCTTTAAATAATTCAGAATTCTGAGACTTTAAATAACCAAAACTCGGATGTCCTAGTCTATAATGCCATAACATGATATTGTCTAAGGTTTGAGTGTAGGTCTTGAGGCGATTCAGTCTTCGATCTTACTGTCTTGGCGAGGTTGACCACATCTGATCTGGCGAGGGGTTTAGCCCTCCCAATCACTTCCTGTGAAGAAGGGTCCTGGAAAGTGCACTGATTCTTATTAAACACAACAGTCCAATTCAATCTTTTGCAAGTTTACTGACATATATGAGATTGCAGTCTAATTTTGGAACAAATAGGACATCCTTTAGGCATATCTTATTAGTGAGTTTAACATTTCCAAAACCTTTTGCATGAGAGATAGATCCATCAGCAGTCTTAACTTTATGAGTTAGATGACATGGTATAAGGTGAGTTATGAGGTTTTTATTGCCAGTCATATGAGATGAGGCCCCATAATCAACAATCCATGTTTCATTACTAATAGAAGAGTAGAATTTACCCGCACTAGCCTTTGAGTAGCCGTGTCGATGAGGACTACCTTCTTTTGTTGAGTGAGGAAAGCTTTGAATGCAAACAAGCGAGCATTCAACTTGTTATCATTCCCCTTTTCATTGACATGCCTCCTTGACTTTCCTGGTAGGCTTGGAAGATTTAGGCATGCCATGTAGCTTCCAACAAGTGTCCTTGGTGTGATTTGTGCGTTTGCGCGGTGCTCACGAACAACTTTCCGCTCAATCGGTAGGCTTCTGGCGGTCTCAAGAACCTCAAGCGAGCTTCACGACGGTCGGCAGGTAGCACTCTCGAAGGGTTGTCGGCAGGGGAGTTCAGCAACATCACTTTCCTCCTGCTTTCCTCATGTTTGACTTCAGCAAACATGGATTTGAGATTGGGGAGAGGTTTTGTGGCAAGGACTCTTCCTCTAACATCATCAAGAGTAGGATTCAGTCCAGTAAGGAACTTGAATACTCTCTTTTTCTCAATAATGTCCTTATAAAGGGCAGCATCCTTGACATCATTCCAGGGGTGAGTTTCCAACATATCTAAGTGTTGCCATGCCCTAGACAGTTGGTTGAAGTATTGAGTTACAGACATATCTCCTTGTCTGCAGTTTTGAATCTGAGCTTCAAGTTCATACACTTCTGATGTATTGTCCTTCTTGGAGTAAAGGTCTCTGGCATTGTCCCAGATTTCCTTTGCAGTATCATACATCATAAAGTTCTCACTAATCTCTTTTGTCATTGATCTTGTGAGAATGGTCATGACTTGATTATTAGTGGTGTCCCATGCTTCAAATCCTGGGTCATCTTCAGCAGGGGCAGGTTTAGAGCCGGACAGGTATCCCATCTTACCTTGTCCAGAGATGTACATTTTCATAGACCTTGACCACAGCAAGTAGTTGTTGCCATCAAGTCTATGATTAGTGTATGATGAAGAGTCAGTGACCCCAGTCTGCTGAGGCTGCTGGGACTCAACTGAGGGTGAGGAAGCTTCAGATAATGAAGACATTCTTGATTCAAAGAGTCTTTGAGTTTTTGCAAATGATTTCGAGGAGGTTATGGCTCCGATACCATGAAGAGAGTTTGAGAAAGTAATAATTACTTGAGCAAACTTCAACTTAGTTTATTCATCATAAAAGAGTGAGTATAAATAGGTACAAGTAAGTGAGAAAGGTCCTAGTAGAGTATAAGCTAGGAGAGAGCAATTAATTACTAGAGTCGGCTAGTATTAATTGCTAGAGTTGTCTATTACCTAATAAGACAAAATAGAGTTACTTTATGACTTTATGACATATTAATTATTTATTCAATACAATTAATATGTCTTACAATTTATATGTCTCACAATTAATATGTTACACTAATGTAACGTAATATTTCCACAGAAAGTGTCAATTGTGTTTTAAGTGGGAATCAAGAATTTCGGGGTAAAAGAGTCTTGCTGGATACCAGGGCTGGCAGAGATATCATCTATTAGGACACCCTTAAGAATATTGGCTATGGAGAATCCAGGCTAAAACCTTACTTAGGCATGCTCGAAGGTTTCTCAAATGATAAAGTCAGAGTCATGGGCACCATCGATCTGGATGTCGAAGTTGGAAATTTTGAGCCTACGCGCATCGAAAAGGTAAATTTTATTGTGGTTGATTTACACTCTCATTACACTGCGATCCTAGGGATCCCTACGCTTAGAAAGTTCCAGAGACATCAAAGGGTAAAGTTTTATACTAAAGAAGGGGTCGGGATCACCGTGAATCGGCCATATTTTCTGCTAGAGCACATCCCCAAAAATTGGTCCGAGTACAGAGACCTCAGCGACTACAAGAAGGCCCGGACCGACCTTACCGAGTCCTCAACGGGCCATATTCAGGTCAACATAGTCAATGAGTCCGCACCTAAAGAGGTCGAATGTGAGACCCTATAGATAAGAGATGAACCTGATTTTACTGCTCATGATGAGTTGATTAAAGTGGTTGTGAACGAGTCTTACCCAGAGCAAAAAATTAAGATTGGAGCTCAGCTGACTGAGCAAGAAAAAAGAGAAAGCTGATATCATTATTGAAAGCAAACTTAGATGCTTTTGCTTTGGCCGTGACCGACATGAGGGGTGTCGAGCCCAAAGTTTCTTTGCATTATTTGAATGTCGATCCAAACTTTAAGCCGATCCAGCAAAAAAACACGATAGCTCTCTAATGAGAAAGAGATAGGGATCAAAGTTGAAGTTGAAAAACTTGTGCAAGTGGGAATTATTAAAGATCTAGCATACCCCACTTGGTTGGCTAATGTTGTCATGGTCAAGAAACACAATGGCAAGTGGAGAATGTGTTTTGATGTCACTAATTTGAACAAGGCCTGCCCGAAGGATGCGTATGCTTTGTCAAGAATAGATCGAATGGTCGATGGGATCGCAGGTTTTGAAACGTTAAGTTTTCTTGATGCTTACTCTGGATATCATCAAGTAAGGATGGCTGATTGCGATAAGAAGATGACAACGTTTAGGGCCATTAGCGGCCTGTATTATTATAAAATGATGCCTTTCGGATTGAAAAATACGGGATCTACTTATCAGAGGATGGCGAACAAATTTTCCTTGTAGAGCTTGAAGAGGTTCGTCTCATACCAAAGGATTTCAGCCCTCTCGCTGCAAGGGGCAAAGGAAGGCTAATCCCTGCAAGGGTCCCTTCCTTCTCGTGCACCACGGGACTCCTAGCACCCAAAGGAGCTTCGGTAATTTTCCTTTCAGGGTAATGCTGCGCATAAAAATGGACTTACCCATAAAAATTCCTAGGATCGCTAATAACTCGCTACTGGTACTATAGTCACTTGAACAGATTTGAGAGGTACAACAGATTCCATAAGGTGAACTCTCGATGTCAGTTCTCTGTTCCTTTTATTTTAGTAGCCTACAAGTTTGAAATTGCAGACAAGAAGTGAACCCTCACTCGTAGATGCCATAGCTTATTAGTAGTATCTAAAATTGGCATATGAAGGATCCAAACGAATTCTGCTTTCATTTCCCCCAGCTGAAGATCCCTCTGACATATCCCAAGAGTCGGAGCAGATTCTAGAGAAAGTGTCATCCCTTCTTCCTAACGTGGTAAGACTCTGCTGCAGGTATTGACCTTGGCTGATTAAAGAAGGCATCCTTATCGTTTGAGATATTCTTACGTTACGGTGAGGGATGAAAGAAAGAGCCTTGAATCAAAATTCTTATGGTTTAATTACTTCGACTGCAATGACTATCTCTATTGCTAGTCCTGGCTCTAAGGTTGCTAAGTCATGAGGGGTGGCCAAAGAGGGTTTTTGGGCCGTAAATTGAAAGAAACATTGAGGCCTACATTGATGATATGATTGTGAAGCCGGCCCGCGGCAACCATGAAACCGCTCTTCTTGAGACTTTTGACAACGTGGAGAAACATTCCATGAAACTGAATCCAACAAAATGCACTTTTGGGGTTCAAGAAGGACAATTTTTGGGTTTTATGGTGAGCCAGCGGGGCATTGAGGCAAACCCTGAGAAAATTGAAGCGCTCTTGAATATGATGGAGCCAACTTACATCAGAGAAGTGCAGAGGCGAAATGGCAGAATCATTGCATTAGGGAGGCTCATTTCAAAATCTGCTGATAAGTTTTTGCCATTCTTCAAAGTACTCAAAGGGGACAAACATTTCACTTGGACTAAAGAGTGCTCCCAGTCCTTCAAAGATCTCAAAGCTTATTTAGGGAGTCCGCCACTTTTGGTCAGCCCACTTGTAGGAGATAAGTTATTTTTGTACTTGGTGGCCTCAGACCGGGTTGTTGCTGTTGTTCTTGTCAAGGAGAACGGAACCCTCCAAAAACCCGTTTATTATGTCAGTAAGGCTCTTAGTCCCACTGAGAGCCATTTTTTAATATAGAAAAGTTGGACTACTCTCTTGTCATTGCTGCCCGAAAATTAAGGGCTTACTTTTCTTCGCATACTAGTATTGTATTGTCTGATAGTCCACCCTGCCAAGTGCTACACAAGCCCGATCTATCAGGCCGGTTACTCTGCTGGGCAAATTAAGCTAACAAAATTTGATATTCACTACGCCATGAAAAGTGATCAAAGCTCAATCCTTGGCAGATCTTATAGCAGAAATGAGCTTCAATGAGGAATAGCCTGAATAGCAACGTAGTCCACATCCCATCACGAACCAAGCACTTTAGCAGTGACCGCACCGCAATAGCCGAGTCATTGCTGGCAGCTATACGTCGATGAGGCCGCAAACCAAAATGGTTGTTGGGCCAGAATCATATTGCTCGAACCAAGTACATTTGAAGAGATTAAGAAAGCGTTAAGATTTGACTCTACCATGTTGAATAATAAAGCAGAATACGAAGATGCAATCACGGGTCTAGAGGTCGCGCAATCTATGAACGTGGAAAATATTGAAGTCTTTTATGACTCATAGCTAGTGGTTTATCAAGTGTCGGGTTCCTATGAAGCCAAAGATGAAACATTATGACAATATCTTGAATAATTCAAAAGATTGAAGGGCGGCTTCAACTATTGTGAGTTCGTCAAAATAGGCCGCGAAAAGAACACAAGAGCTGATTATTTGTTTAAGTTATCAGCCAAAGAAGAAATAATCAATTCATAGGTCATGGTTGAGTACCTCTCTGAGCCCGCAATCAACCGGACCGAAATCATGGATATTTAACCAATGGCCCCGTGTTGGACCGATGAGATCAGAGCGTATATTGAAAATGGAATTATTCCTACCGATCCGAAACAGACCCAGGCTTTAAGAAAAAGGTCAGTATGCTACACAATCTTAAATGGCATTATATATAGAAGGTCTTTTTCTGAACCTTTGTTAATGTTAGTCCCCAAGAATGGTAAAACTATAGTCAGAGGGAGGGGGGTGAATGACTATAGTGGAGTTTCAAAAACATTTCTTAAATTTAAAAGCTTTTGGGCAGCGGATAAGTCCATTCTTTAAATGTTGGTTCAAAGTTGTTGGACATATTTTAAGTTTTAGTGATGAGTGCCAGACTAGCTGTTATAGAGAAAAGGCAAAAAGATGTCTAGATTAAATGTATAGGTTTATTAGAGTTTGATATTTGTATAAGTTTAATCAAACAAGCATTGTAAAAGGTCAGCTGACTTTCATCACAGAGACTGTCTAGTCGATAAGGTACACGAGTCAAGAGACTAGTTTAGGAACCTGTTGAAGACTGAAGGCTGAGGGCTCAAGCTCAGTTATTGAAGGCTAAGGGATCAAACTTAGTGTTTAAAGTCAAGGATACGGAATCAGAATTTAGGGAAGTCTGTGATGACCTAAACTGATTACATATACCTTGTGTACAAGGTCTAAGTTCCACTTGTCAAGTGGTGATTGGAACTTAGTTATGTTCAAATTGGTGTAATCTAACTTCACAATTAAAAGTTAGATAAAAGACAGTCAGCAGAAGTGTTTTAAACACAGCAAGCTTGATCCAAATGACCGACAAGTATTTCAAATAGACTTTACATACAGAAACTCTTTGAATGTATATTTCGATTTAATCAAAGGTTACATTGGAAGATTACAAGGATAAGGACAAATAACAAGTCTTGATTTTGTCAACAAATCAAGGGTTAAAATTAAGGGGACATTGGAAAGATTCAGAGCTTTATCCAATGGATACAGGTCAAAGGGTGGATAAATCAAAAAGCGTCAAAAGCCAACCGATGATGTTAGTACTATGTACAGGGACAGAATGCAAGTCAAGATGGGTACAAATCTGAAACGTCTATGTTTTGAATTTCAAACATAAGTCACAAGGATTCTCACCTATAAATAGAAGACCCCTGATACAGAAACATGGGATGAAAATTGATGAAAAACAACAATCAATCCTAAGCTATCAGATTCTTATCAAGAAATCACCCTGCTGACATTACTGAGCTGAAAGCTACTGATCTAGTTAATTCTTCAAGTGTAACCTGCTATCAAGTTACATCAAGTATACACACTTGAAGATTCCAAGATGCTGATCATTTCATCCTGATCAAGCTGCTGAAAGCTGAATCACTTACTTGATTCAAACTTTCTTTTACAAGAAACCTGCTGAAGACAGTGGAGCATCTTTGGGTGTCAAGGACTGTTGTTTTTGGTGGAGCTGGTGAAGAGGCAATCCTACCCTTCAAGGACCAGTGGAATACTTTGGAGCAGTAATCCTACCTATTTCAAGTGTTCAGTTTGTGAAGCCATAGTTATTGGTGAAGGACAGACAACTTAGGGATTTTTGTAACTGCAACCTGAAAGATCTCTAGTGAATTACCTCCAACATCACAGGAGAAGAGTGGACTGAGATGATTACACCACCTGGAACCACTATAAAAATTGCCTACTTACTTTCTGCATTTAGTATATTAAGCACATCAATCTACTGAAACTAGCAACTGAATCACACACTTACACTACTGAGTATCTAATACTTGGTATCATATTTTGACAACAAGTAATAAGGCTTAACTTGAATATATTCCGCTGCAACAAAGTCAGTAAAATCAATAGTCGATGAGACTACATAGTCACCGCAGACTCTCGAAAGGTCGGCAGACTAACGAGCGCACAAGAAAGCTCTCGAACTTGGCCGAGTTTGTTAACTCCAAAAGTTTTAAGTGTTAAGTTTATTCACCCCCTCTAAACTTAACCAAGGCCTTTCAAGGGACCAACAATTGGTATCGAGAGCGAAGGCTTCGCTTCGAACTAATCCTACTTGTTGTGCTTGTGAAAATACTTTGAAAACTTTTTCAAGCTTATGATTTTCAAAGCTTTGCATCATGGATAACAACCAGTATACTAGAACAATGTTGATGTGTTCTTTAGATCATTTTGATGAGTATAAACGTCGTATGCAGGCTTTTCTAGCTGCAACACATGATGAGATGATGGATGTGCTGACTGATGGACCACTGGAGATCACCAAGTCGATGCTGTGGGGAATCAAACTCAATATATCCCAAAACCAAAAAGAGAATGGAATGCTGAAGATAGAAAAAGAGCAAACCTCAACAATATTGCTATTGATATCATATACAGAACCTTGGATAGCAATATGTACATGAAAGTGAAATATTGCAAGACTGCAAAGGAACTTTGGGATAAGTTACAATTAATTTGTGAAGGCACTGATGCAATCAAGAAGAACAAAATCAGTGTGGCAAAGAAAAAGTTCCAAGATTTCAAAATGAAACCAAATGAAACCATTGAACGAATGGAATGAAGATTCAGTGCCATCATGGATGAACTCACCCTACTGAGTGTAAAATACTCAAAAGAAGAAATCAACTCAAAAATCTTAGAAGCTCTCTCTGCAAAAAAAGTTTGGGAAATGAAGGTGATTGCAATAGAAGAAATGAGAAGTCTACTTGAAGAGGATACCTTCAAGTTATTTTTAGATCTCTAGGCTTATGAATTCAGTAAGAAAATTGTACTTGAGACTGAAAAGGAAGAGCCAAAGACAACTACTTAGGCTACCACACATAAAAAAGAAACATCAGGAGCTCAAGATGATCTACTGCATGAGATGCAAGAGCAAATTTCCCTACTGAGAAAGAAGATCAGAATGATGAAAAATGGAAGGGGTTCTTCAAGGAATTTCACAAAGAAATCTAGTGAAAAGAAGAAGGAGGAATCCAAGAAAGATAATGATTACTTGTGATTTCAATGCAAGAAACCAGGACACTTCAAACTTGACTGTCTTGAGCTAAAACAGAAAAAGGAACCTGATTATCTTTGCTTCAACTGCAAGAAGCCTAGACATTGCAGACCTGATTGTCCGACTCATCAAGAGAAAAAGTCAGCAAAGAAGATCCGGCAAGAAAGCTATGGTTGTTGAAGATGAATCGTGGATATGAAGTTGAATCAGAAAAGGTAAATGAATCTGATGATACTGCACTTATTGCTGATATGGATGAAACAGAGGAGGTATACAATTCAGTATCTATAAACAGTCCTGCTGAAAGTGATTGTAAATCAACTTGTGGTTCAAATCCTAAAAATTCGACAATGAAGAAACTTTGGATGCCATCCTTAATCAATCGAGGAAATACAATGCTGTTATGAGATTGTTAAGGTAAGAAAAGAAGCTCTTCAAACAAAGTTGAAAGATTAAAAGTCAATTAAGAATTCTCAAAGGAAAGGAAAAGAGTTTGGACAGAATCAACATAAGTCTGCATTGTGCATTCAGAGTCACTGAATCATTTGAACAATCTTGTTCCTCCCCTGCATTCAAATCTGGAAAGCCTTATGGTGATAGAACAGGCCTTGGAATTGGATCTCAACAATCTAATAAGAGTGGATCTAGGAAGGTTACTATTGGACTTATTTTAAGTTTTAGTGATGAGTGTCAGACTAGCTGTTATAGAGCAAAGACAAAAAGATGTCTAGATCAAATGTATAGGCATATTAGAGTTTGATCTTGCATAGGTTTGATGAAACAAGCATCAGTAAAGGTCACCACTTTCATCACAGACTGTCCATATCGAGAGGGTACCTAGGTCAGTAGACTAGTATAGGAACCTGCTAAAGACTGAAGGCTGAGGGCTCAAACTCAGTTATTGAAGGCTAAGGGATCAAACTTAGTGTTTAAAGTCAAGGATATGGAATCAGAATTTAGGGAAGTCTGTGATGACGTAAACTGATTACATATACCTTGTGTACAAGGTCTAAGTTCCACAAGTTAAGTAGTGATTGGAACTTAGTTATATTCAAAATGGTGTAATCTAACTTCACAATAAAAAGTTATATATATAAGAAGTCAGCTGAAGTGTTTTTATAAACACAGCAAACTTGGAACAGCTGACTGATATGCATTTTAGCAGACTTACAATCACAGGAACCTGCTGAACACATATTTCGAATTAATCAAAGGCTACATTGGGAAAATACAAGGATAAGGACAGCTAACAACCTCTGATTTTATCAAACAAATCAATGGTCAAGATTAAAGGGACGTTGGAAAGAAACAGAGCTTTATCCATTGAATACAAGTCAAAGGATGGACAGACTGAAAACTGACAAAAAGCATTCTGACAGTGTTAGTACTATGAACAGTGACAGAAAGCAAGTCAATGGGACAAAATCTGAAACGGCTATGTTTGAATTTTCAAACATAAGTCACAAGGATTCCTACCTATAAATAGAGGACTCAAAATTCAGATACAAGTGATGAACATTGAGGAAAATTAAGGATCTATCTTGAGCTATCAAATTTAAATCGATCAAAACACCCTGCTGATCCTACTGAGCATAAAGCTACTGATCCAGTAAAACTCTTCTAGTGTAATCTGCTTTCAAGCTACATCAAGTTTACACACTTGAAGACCCCAAGCTGCTGATCATATCATCCTCGATCAAGTCGAAAAAGTCGAATCACTTACTTGATTCAAGCTTTCTTTTACAAGAAATCAGAGAAGACAAAGAAGCATCTTTGGGTGTCAAGGACTGTTGTTTTTGGTGGAGCTGGTGAAGAGGCAATCCTACCCTTCAAGGACCAGTGGAAGACTTTGGAGCTGCTTGTGAAGGACAAGCAACTTAGGGATTTTTGTAACTGCTACCTCAAGAATCTCTAGTGAATTACCTCCAACATCACAGGAGAAGAGTGGACTGACAGGATTACACCACCTGGAACCACTATAAAATCTGCCTACTTACTTTCTGCATTTAGTATATTTAGCACATTAACCTACTGAACTAGCAACTGAATCACACACATACACTACTGTATCCAATACTTGGTATCATATTTTAACAACAAGTAATAAGGCTTAATTTAAATATATTCTCACGCAACAAATTCAAGAAAGTCAATAGTCACAGACTCATCGAGCTATCGCAGGTCGTTGAAGTTGCTTGAGTTTGTTAACTCCAAAAGTTTTAAGTGTTAAGTTTATTCACCCCCCCTCTAAACTTAGCCAAAGCCTTTTCAAGGGACCAACAATTGGTATCAGAGCAGTGCTTCTGTTTGTGCTTGTGAAAATACTTTGAAAACTTTTTCAAGTTTCTGATTATCAAAGCTTTGCATCATGGATAACAACCAGTATGCTAGAACAATGTTGATGTGTTCTTTAGATCATTTTGATGAGTATAAACGTCGTATGCAGGCTTATTTAGCTGCAACACATGATGAGATGATGGATTTGTTTGACAAATGGACCATTGGAGATCACCAAGTCGATGAATGATTGGAGATGAAACTCAAAGACATTCCAAAGACAAAAAGTGGAATGGATCAAGATAGAAAAGAGTAAACTTCAACAATATTGCTATTGATATCATATATAGAACCTTGGATAGCAATATGTACATGAAGGTGAAAGATTGCAAGATCGCAAAGAACTTTGGGACAAGTTGCAATTAATCTGTGAAGGCACCGATGCTATCAAGAAAAGCAAGATCAGTGTGGCAAAGAAGAAGTTTCAGGAGTTCAAAATGAAACCAAATGAAACTATTGAACAAATGGAGTCAAGATTCAATGCAATCATGGATGAAATCACCCTAGTGAGCATGAAGTACTCACAGGAAGAAATCAATTCAAAAATCTTGGAAGCATTACCTGCAAAAGAAGTATGCGAGATGAAGGTGACTGTCGTAGAAGAAATGAGAAGTTTACATGAAGAGGACACCTTCAAATTGTTTTCAGATCTCAAGGCATATGAATTCAGCAAGAAACTTGAACCTGAGACAGAAAAAGAAGAATAAAAAACTACTGCATTAGCTGCTACACATCAAGAAGAAACATTAGCACCCCAAGATGATCTACTGGATGAGATGCAAGAGCAAATTGCCCTACTGGGCAAGAAAATCAGAATGATGAAAACTGGAAAGGGTTCTCCTAGGAATTTCACAAAGAAATTTAGTGAAAAGAAGAAGGAGGAATCCAAGAAAGATAATGATTACTTGTGCTATCATTGCAAGAAACCAGGACACTTCAAACCTGACTGTCCTGAATTAAAATAGAAAAAGGAACCTGATTATCTTTGCTTCAATTGCAAAAAGCCTGGACATTTTAGACCTGATTGTCCAGACCTACTGAAGAGCAAAAGCCAACAAAGAAGATCTGGCAAGAAAGCTATGGTTGCTGAAGATGAATCAGGATATGAAGTAGAATCAGAAAAAGGAAATGAATCTGATGATACTGCACTTGTTGCTGATATGGATGATTATGCTTTAATGGCAAATATGGATGAAACAGAGGAGGTATACAATTCTGTATCTATTAACACTCCTGCTGGAAGTGATTGTGAATCAACTTGTGGTTCAAATCCTAAAAATTCTGACAATGAAGAAACTTTGGATGCCATCCTTAATCAACTAAGGATAATACAATATGGTTATGAGATTTTGAAGGTCGAAAAGAAGCTCTTCAATCGGTTGAAAGATTAAAAGTGAATTAAGAGTTCTCAAGGGTAAGGAAAAAGAAGTTGGACAGAATCAACATAAGTCTGTTGTACATTCAGTAGCTGCTGAATCTGCTGAACAATCTTGTTCCTTCACTGCATTCAAATATGGAAAGCCTTGTGGTGATAGAACATGCCTTGGATTTGGAACTCAACAATCTAATAAGAGTGGATCCAGTAAGGTCACTGAACCTAGCACCAGAATTGGTCCTAAGTTTGTGCCTGCATAAGATCCAACTCCCAAAAAGGTTGCTGAGGCAGTAAAGCCTACTGAGAAGACTTCAAGGAAGCAAAATAAGAAGTAAAAAAGGTCAACAACACCTAAAAAAAGAACAAATCTAAAAATAGGACTGCTGTACCTTCTAGACCTGCTGATAGCAGACCTGCTACCAAGTCTGCTGGGCCACAAAAGGGTAAAAATCAGAAATATTCCAAGGATAAGAATCCTTAACCTAAAAATGTCAATCATTCTAGGGATACTTATCTAAGGGGGAAAGGTAGATTGTTCCCTACTGATGATGATTGGAATATTCCTGCCCCCACTGCTAGAAACAACATATATAACCATACTGCTAGGGTAAAACCTCAGCAATGGAATCAACAGAGGACTCAGTAGAGGACTTACAGCAGAGACCTCAACAGACTCCATATTACAGTATCGCGCTTTCTAATGCACAAAGAAACCTATGGTTATCCTAGTGCTTCTAACAAAAGAAATCACTCCAAACAGCACTATATACCAAAAGGCCAGAAAGCATATGTGAGTCCTACACAACCAATTGTTAGACCTTATGGATGTGTAGAATTCATGTATGAACAAAATTATGACACTTTTCAGAGAAGACCTTATGGAAATTTGCCAAGGGTCATGCTTGCCACTGACCACTATGGACCCAAATAGTTTTGGGTACCTAAAATGCATTAACTTTGTTTTGTAGGGTGTCTGGTACTTTGACAGTGGATGTTCCAGACACATGACAAAGAATAAACACTGTTTGTCAAGCTATGTGGCAAAGGATGGTCAATGAGTGAATTTTGGCAGCAAGAACACACCAGGATACACAAGAGGATATGACACACTTGTGAAAAATGGATTAATAATCAGGAATGTTGCATATGTGGAAGGACTGAACTACAATCTTCTGAGCACTGGACAATTTTGTGTCATGGGTTACAAGGTCACTTTTGACAAAAACACCTGTATTTTCATTAGTGAAAGAGGTGATCAAGTTGTGTTGGCTAGAAGAAGACAACAAAACATGTATGTTGTGGATTGGTCAACTGCAGTTCCAGAAACCTGCTTGATTGTGCATGCCAAGTCAGAACTTAATTGACTATGGCATAAGAAGTTGAATCATCTAAACTTTGATGATATCAATCAGTTGGTGAAGAAGAAACTGGTGATTTGTTTACCTGAGATCACATTCAAGAAGGATTCCATATGTGATGCCTGTCAGCAAGGTAAACAGACAAAATCAAGCTTCAAATCAAAGACAAAGTCACAAACAAAAAGAGTTTTAGAGTCGATGCACATCGATCTATTTGGACCAAGAATACCAACCAAAGGTAACAGAAAGAAGTACACCTTAGTGGTTGTGGATGATTATTCAAGATACACTTGGGTAGTATTCATGAACAAGAAAAGTGAAATACTTCAAAAGATGCCTGAACTTTTGAAGAGATTGCAAATGAGAAAAGTTTGACAAGAGTGAAGAAGATCGACGTATAAGGGTACCGAATTTCTCAACAAAGTTATAAGAGAATATTGTGAGCAAAATGGTGTACTACATCAACTTGTCAGCCGGCTATTACACCTCAAAGAAAATGGGGTTCTTGAAAGAAGTAAATGTAACTTTAAAGGAAGCAGAAGAACTATGATTTGTGAACCATTATTGCCTCGAAAGATATTAAATTCAAGTAGTTAATACAACATGCTATACACAAAATAGAACCTCAAGTGAACAAGAAGTCATTAAGACACCTTATGAGATTTGGAATGGAAAGAAACCTAATATATCTTACTTTCATCCATTTGGAAGCAAATTTTTTATTTTAAATCATAAGGAACAATTGAAGACCTTCCAACCAAAATCAGATGAAGGAATCTTCTTGGGATACTCTTCAGTCAGTAAGGCATTCAAGGTACTGAATAAAAGGCCACTGAAATATGAAGAAACAATACATGTTGTATTTGATGAACCTAAGTTCACTGGTATGGAAGATGAAGGTTCAGAACCTGCTGAGAATCAACAAGTCACTGATCCAGAATGTGTTGATATTTCGGAAAGGTTTAATGACTTAAAGGTGTCTGACTCTTCCCCTGCTGAACCCCCTGCTAGTAACACTACTAATGCAACAACTGAAGCAGTTCAAGGATCTGCTGAGCCCTCTATTGACGAAATAGTAGACCCTACTGAAGATGATGTTCCTGATAATCAATCTAACCAAAATCCACAATTGTTAAGGGATCACACTGCTGAGCAAGTTATTGGCAATATACAACAAGGTGTAAGGACTAGAAGACAATTAGAAGCAATGTTTACATGTTTTCTATCTCAAATGGAACCTAAAATTGGTGGACTTATTTTAAGTTTTAGTGATGAGTGCCAGACTAGCTGTTATAGAACAAAGGCAAAAAGATGTCTAGATCAAATGTATAGGCTTATTAGAGTTTGATCTTGTATAGGTTTGATCAAACAAGCACTATAAAAGGTCAGCTGACTTTCATCAATGAGACTGCCCATACCAAAGAGGGTACCTAGGTCAAGAGACTAGTATAGAACCCTCACTGAAGATTGGTAATGAGGCTCAAACTCAGTTATTGAAGGCTAAGGGATCAAACTTAGTGTTTAAAGTCACGGATATGGAATCAGAATTTAGGGAAGTCTGTGATGACCTAAATTGATTACATATACCTTGTGTACAAGGTGTAACTTCCACAAGTTAAGTGGTGATTGGAACTTAGTTATATTCCAAAACGTGTAATCTAAATTCACAATAAAAAGTTAGATATATGAGAAGTCAGCTGAAGTGTTTTTATAACACAGCAAACATGGAACAGCTAACTGATATGCATTTTAGCAGACTTACAATCACAGGAACCTGCTGATCACATATATCGATTTAATCAAAGGCTACATTGAAAAAAATACAAGGATAAGGACATCTAACAACCTCTGATTTTATCAAACAAATCAATGGTCAAGATTAAAGGGACGTTGGAAAGAAATAGAGCTTTATCCAATGAATACAAGTCAAAGGATGGATAGACTGAAAACTGACAAAAAGCATTCTGACTGTGTCAGTACTATGAACAGTGACAGAAAGCAAGTCAAATGGGACAAAATCTGAAACGGCTATGTTTGAATTTTCAAACATAAGTCACAAGGATTCCTACCTATAAATAGAGGACTTCAAATTCAGATACAAATGATGAACATTGAGGAAAATTAAGGATCTATCTTGAGCTATCAGATTTACATCGATGAAAACAGCCTGCTGATCCTACTGAGCATAAAGCTATTGATCCAGTAAAAGTCTTCATGTGTAATATGCTTTCAAGCTACATCAAGTTCTCACACTTGAAGACCCCAAGCTGCTGATCATATCATCCCGATCAAGTCTTTGGAAGTCGAATCACTTACTTGATTCAAACTTTCTTTTACAATAAATCAGAGAAGACAAAGAAGCATCTTTGGGTGTCAAGGATCGTTGTTTGTTGTGGAGTTTGGTGAAGAGGCAATCCTACCTTCAAGGACCAAGTGGATGACTTTGTAGCAGCAATCCTACCTGTTCCAAGTGTTCAGTTTGTGAAGCCATAGTTATTGGTGAAGGACAAGCAACTTAGGGATTTTTGTAACTGCTACCTCAAGAATCTCTAGTGAATTACCTCCATCATTACAGGAGAAGAGTGGACTGATAGGATTACACCACCTGGAACCACTATAAAATCTGCCTACTTACTTTCTGCATTTATATTATGCATTTAGTATATTTAGCACATTAACCTACTGAACTAGCAACTGAATCACACACGTACACTACTGAGTATCCAATACTTGGTATCATATTTTAACAACAAGTAATAAGGCTTAATTTAAATATATTCCGCTGCAACAAATTCAGTAAAGTCAATAGTCAGCAGACTACTCGAGTGTCAAAGAGACTATCGAGCTATCAAGCAGTCACCGGTTGCTGAGTTTGTTAACTCCAAAAGTTTGAAGTGTTAAGTTTATTCACCCCCCTCTAAACATAACCAAAGCCTTTTCAACGGATCAACACTTACTGCCAGTAGACCTGATATATCCTTTGCTGTAGGTGTTTATGCAAGATTTCAATCTAAACCAAAGGAATGTCATTTAGCTGCATTCAAAAGGATTCTCAAGTATTTAAAAGAGACTTTGGTAGTACGGATATGGTATTCAAAAGATGGAAGCTTCAAGTTTATATCCTACTCAGATTTTGATTCTGCAGGATGTAAGATTGATAGAAAAGAGCACCACAGAACCTCGCCGCTTGATGGGAATATACTGTTTCTTGGTTTTGCAAGAAACATAATTCAATATCAACTTCTACTTCTTGTTTATATATAGTCTTTGGAATTTGCTATGCACAAATACTATGGTTAAGACAAAAGTTAAGGGATTATTGAATTGAAGAAAAGAAATTCCTATAATGTGTGACAACACAAGTGCAATTGCAATCACGAAAATCCAGCTTTTGCACTCAAGAACCAAGCATATAAATGTGAGACATCACTTTATAAGGGATCATGTTGAAAAGAAATATGTGGTGGTTCTTTACATCCCTGTTGAAGATCAACTTGCTGATATATTCACAAAACCATTGGATAGTGAAAGATTTGCTAAGTTAAGGACTGAACTTGGAATTATAAAAGTTGACTGACACACCTTTGATCAGCAATGTACTGGAATTCACCAAGGGGATTAGTCTTTTCATTGTTGGGTGAACTCACTTAGCAGATTAGTCATTGGTATCAACAATTCCATGTACTTATACGTGTTTGGACAATTGAGCAAATGAAGTTGCCAAGTGGATTGGTCTTTGTCCTGTTGGGTGAGCTCACTTGACAGATCAGTCATTGGTATTAAAAATTTATCTTGTATTATTAGTTGGACAAAACAAGGATACAAGAAGATTAGCAGAGTTACCGTGTCAGTAGGCTGCTGATCCAAGTCTACTGAAACTCAAGGCTACTGAGTTATACGACAGTCAAACTTAAATGAAGTCAACCGTAATTGGATATTATTCTTATCCTTTATAACCGCAGTTACAAATATCCAACTGTTACAACTCTCATGGAATCAATTAGTGGGACGGCAACATCATATTTATTCCTACTTTAATTGTGGTTAATGCTACAGTGCACGTACATCACTTTATCCAATAGTTACAGATATATACACAGAGACATTACATACAACTTTCAGATCGTTTTTCTCTACAAATACACTGTGTGAACACAGATTTGAAAGCTTTCTTCTTCAACTTTTTTGTTGGAAATAAATTTTTTGTTTTGATGATGATTCATCTCTTAATCAGTTATTATTCTAAACCCCATTGATGAAGTGTCATAACTAGCTGTTATAGTGCAAAGCAAAAAGATGTCTAGATATCAATGTATAGGATTTATTAGAGTCTGATATTTGTATAGGTTAAATCAGACTAGCACTTTAATAGTTCTAGGTCTTGAAATAAGATAAACTAGGAAACTGAGATAACTAGGAAACTGAGTTTACAAAGAAACTGAAGATGGTAAGTTCGCTGAGGGATGCAGACTCGGTTGGCTTATCCATGAAGACTGAAGAACTGAGGGTCACAGACTCAGTTACGGAAGATTGAAGAACTGAGGGTTCAAACTCAGTTATGAAGATTACAAGTCGAGATCAGAAAAGTTAGAATTCAGGCAAGATTGTGGTGACTGAATCGACTTTATGGATCTTAGATGAAGACCTAAGAATCATAAGGACAATGAATTCTTAGATGATAATGAGTCATGGTGTACTCTGATTAAGTCAATTATAATCAGATGAAACTGGAGTACTGATATTTGAAGAAGAGTAAAATCTCAGTTAACGCTCCAAGTCAGTCAAGAAACTGACATGTGATAAACTCAGTATAAAACTGATAAGGAAACTCAGTTTTATATGTCAGTCATCCATTAAACTGATCGTACAGTAGAACTTTATAAAGGAAGTGATTTTATTGGATGTACTACTGACAAATCAGAACGGTCATAAAATATAGCCGTTATAAGATTCAAGCAGGATGAACGTTGAATGAACCCCTATAAATAGACTACCTCTACAACGTAAAAAGAGAGAGAGAGGGTGTGGTGAAAGTGCAGGAGGAATTAAATAAGAAACTATCTAGTCAAGAAAAGATTTAATTAAGGGGGAAAGCCATTTTCGAAAGAATTCCTGCTAAGTGCTAAATTGCAAGATCAAGAAAATTTCTTCAAGTATCCAAGCACATTCAAGAAAAATCAAGATCTATCATTTTGAAGAAATACAGAGCCGAGCATAATTTATTTATCCAGAAGAAAAGCTCTAATCACAATTGAATCATAGTTATTGATTCAAGTCTTAACTTTGATTTTAACAAAAGGGTTAGACTGTGAAACACCAAGAAGGTGTGAAGGATAGTTGAGTGCAAATCAGAAGACTGATTGTGATGAGTCGGTGAAGAGGCAATTCTACCCTCCAAGGACCAAGTGTTTCAAAACAGCTGGAGAGCAAGAATCCTACCTGCTCTACAAGTGTTTAGATAGTGAAGCTGGATTAGTCAAGGACTATCAGTTTAGGACTCTTTGTAACCGGGCCATCTCAAAGAAGTTCTAGTGGAATTTTCCTCCGCATCACAGGGGAAGAGAGGACGTACATGATTACACCACCTGGAACCTATATATTCTTGTTTATTTACTTTACGCATTCATTTACGTTATTATAGTTATTTGTATCTGGTTTTCACTCTAAAACTAAGTTAACTAGTTGTTAAAGGCTAAAATATCCCCTGCCAGTTAACAAGACAAAATATAAGTCAGTATTGACTTATACTCAGTTGAGTTAGCTGAACTCCGCCCAAGTTAAAGGATAAGAATAAAACTGAAATGAGCATCGCTTGAGTTTGACAAAACTCGCCTCGGGCTTTTCCAGTTCGGAAAAAGTTTTTGGTGACAAGTTTATTCACCCCCCCTCTAAACTTGTGTTAGCCTTTCCAAGGGACCAACAATTGGTATCGGAGCGAGTTCTTCCTTCCTGAGGAGATCCGAAAGATATCGCTTAAGTTATAAACCGCTTGTTGACAACCCCATCAGCATTTCATCACAATGGATACATATAGAATTAGAAATTGGCTAAATAAAACCCCGATCGACTACTTGCAGAATGTTGTCTATGATTTCCACGATCAAGTATTTGAAAGATTCAGTACTACAAGCTCTCACACAAATCCGGAACCTCATTTCAGTTATGATGAAGACATTGAGCTTAATGCAAAATTTGATGATGAATCCAGAGGATTTCCATCCCTAAGCGATCTTTCAGAAGAAGCAGAAAGAGAGTTACTTCGAGAAGCCAATTATATAGAAGAAAAACTAACCAAGGATCCATCTAGTGCAAAAGCCAAATATATTGATGAGACTCTACCTACAAGTCATGGAGGTGAAAGTGATGAAGAAATCATACTGCTAGGAGCTACACTGGCAAATGCTGCTGATAAAGGAAAACAAGTTCTAATTGATGATGATTCCTCGACAGAAGATCTACCTATCAAAAATTAGGAGGTAATCGCATCCACATCCAGCACTCACACTACCATAAACAATCAAAGAAATGATGATTTCAATAAAACCTTGGACATACTCATAATGAAATTAGAGGTAACTCAAAAGAATTATGAGAATGTCAAAAAGGAGAAAAGTTATTGAAAACTGAAATTTCAAGATTGAATGCTGAAATCAATCTAATCAAAAGTAATAATGGAACCAAGGTAATTCGACCAACTGATGAACTAACAAAAGTTATGAACATCAAAGAATCATCAGTTGATCCAATTTCCAAAGATCAATTCAAACCAGGAAAACCATTTGGAGATAGATCTGGTTTAGGGTTTGATAATCGAGATAATTCTAAGTTCGTACCAAGATCGATTTATGATAAAATTCGTGACTACTCAACAATCAAGAACTCGTAAAATCGATAAAATTATTAGAATCGATAAAAACTCGCGTTACAAAACGCACAAACCGATAAAACTGAAAAATTAGTTGGTAAAATTCACCAAGCCAACAGATTTACGGATGACTCGTAAGGTCGAAAGCAAGAAACCGATCCGAGATCAAGAAGAAAATCTTCAAGTCATATTCATCTAAGAATTAAGATCATTCATGGAATAATAGACTCGTAGGAAAGGAAGATTATTTCCAACTCGATGAAGATTGAATGAACCATCACATCGGGCCACAAATCGAACAAAACTAAAGTCATTAAGACAAAACAGAAATGTTTGTGAAAACCGACTTTACTCAGTCAAAATATCAAGAGAGGTATAAAGTTAAAAATAAAGTTGTACCATCAAAAGATAATCAGTTAGGACCCAAACAGATATGGGTACCCAAAATTTCTTATTTTGTTTTGAAGGAGAAAAACCGCTAGCTGAGAACTGAAAAGTGCAATTCACAAAACTAAGTTGTATTTACAACTGAGTTTTGAATTCAGCACAAGGAGAAAATTGAACGTATACAGCTGTTGATACACCGTACCTACTCTATTTACTATTCTCTAGCTACAGATATCAAGAAAAGACGTGGTCCTTCTCAATCTAAACCATCCATAATTTCCACTCATCCACCTTTTCGCAATCTCAAAATATTTATGACAAGACGCTTTAAGTCCCACTCAATTTTAACTACCCTTGCTACAAATTATAAATACCTGCAATTTTCATTTATAATTCTTTACGCTAAATTTTGAATCCACTCTCAATCTCAAATTTTCAAAAATCTCATTCAAATCCGTAAAAATGACTTTCACTCTTGTTGAACCCGAATGATCGTATCTCTTGAACAAAGATATTGCAAAATATATTGATCAAACTCTAGTAAATTCAATTGCAACAAAAATCCGTAAAATTAAAGGATCGATGATGTTTTCAACATCGATCCAAAAGTGTATCTTTAGAAAGCATTGTAGACTTCTATCAATTTGGGAGAACAACTCAGAGAAGGAGAAGACTCACAAACCTATATCACTACCACAATGATAAGAGATCAAGGTCACCGAAGATCTAATTGCAGAAATCTTCGGGTTTGACAAATCCGGAGGATCAGCAGCCATCAAGCTGACTAAGGAACAAAAGGAGAAACTATGGAAAGATATAGCGATTATTGGAGAATCCGCAGTATCACAGACTGGGAGCACAAGCTTACTCAAGCCAGAATTTAATTTTCTCTCAAAAATGTTAGCAAATTGCATAATTGGGAATGCAGGAAACTTCAGCAATCTATCTGGAGCAAAATTAGATTTGTTATATGTAATTTGGTTTGAAGAAAGTTTCAATTGGCCAAGGTATCTGTTTGTGTTGGTCCCTTGAAAAGGTTTTGTTTAAGTTTAGAGGGGGTGAATAAACTTAACACTTAAAAATTTTGGAGTTAACAAAGTCAAGAACTTCAAAGAATCACGATATCTCAAGAGTCTGCTGATGCCTCGTGAGTCTGGCGATAAACAGAGAGTCTACTGATAGTTGAGTTTACTGAATTTTTGCAGTGGATTTATGTCAAAAATTAAGCCTTATTACTTGTTGTTAAATATGATAATAAGTATTAGATACTCAGTAGTGTATGTGTGTGAGTTTAGTTGCTAGATTCAGTAGGTTGATTTGTATAATAAACTAAATGCTGAATGTAAGTGCAGAAAGTAAGTAGGCAGATTTTATAGTGGTTCCAGGTGGTGTAATCCTGTCATTCCACTCTTCTCCTGTGATGTTGGAGGTAATTCACTAGAGATCTTTGATGTATCTTGATGACGGTTAAAATATACCTATTTATGTCATCAATTATAACCTTAAATCGGAGTCAATTATATATATTTCATATTTAATCACGTGTTTATATTTATTATTTAATGATAAGTGATTATTAATATGATAATTGGTATTTAGCTGTTTTTATTATAAAAGAGCAATTAATTGTGTGATAAATGCTGATTTTGCAGATCATGATAAATCGGGAAGATAATTATCACACAATCAGGAGATCTCAAGATAAAAGAGAAGAAAATCGGAGCATTGAAGAAAAGATTAATCGATCAAAGACAAACGAGTGAAGTGGGAACAAGTCGACGGAGCCAAATTGAAAACGCGTAGAGAAGTGGCTCGGTCGACCGAAAGATGCCATTCGGTCGACCGAGCGTAACGGTTCGGTCACCCAAGCCTAAGGTGATAAGTGCGTGTCAATCTTCCTCGATTCTCCCTATGTCGGCTACAACTCCTATATAAACAAAGCAAGCTACGAAATTGAGAAGACACACCACTACAACACAAAAAAACAATTCATACAATTTTAGTTTTTAAGTTTTATTTTCTTTATGTTCGCTCATTGTGGATTCGCTTGGATTCTCCGATTAGGGAGCGCATTAAAGAGCTGGAGTCGCCGCTCGCCTTCGAGGTATGACTATTCAATTATGCAATCTTTATTCGTAGATCTGTTGTGTTTTATTATGGAGTAATTTTATTTGTATTGATTGCGTGATGTAGATCTATTTACTGAACCCATGTGTTTAGGTTAGAAACGTTAAGAAGTAGTCATGATTTGTTCCGACACAGAACTGTGTTCGGTCGACCTAGACGTGTCACTCGGTCGCCCGAAAGTGTCGCTCGTTCGGTCGACCGAGCCTGGCAATTTGTAGGGCAATATCATGATCGGCTTCGACTACGTCAGATTCTCTGAAATGGAATTAAAACGAGTAATTAAACCTGATCAACTTAGTTATTCGTCATCATAATTTAACATGAAACTCAAAAAGTGATTGTTACTTAGGATATAGATTGAATCGGCATCTAAGAAGTACGCCTAACCATAGGAATGTTGCTTAGATGAGGTTACGGTTTATACCGGCATCCCTAGTTAAATAATTGTGTCGGTTATATGAGATGGAGGCATTAAAAAGCAAAGTCACGTAATGGAGGCACGATGATTTAGATGGCCTAACCGAGCTAAATCTACCTTGTGGATGACTCCCGTAGTCATAATAATTAATCTTGAACATTTGTTTTGTCTCGTTATCAACCTAATTCACATGAGGGAGTTATGATCTACTAGCGTAATCAATACTATTTGTCTAGATAATATCAACCGTATTATCCGTGTTTTAGTAGTCTTTGATTTGTCTTTGTGGTATTTTGTGTCTCGTGGTTGTCGCTATTTTATTTACAAAGATTTAGTTGGTCGTGACCGCCTTTTAATTTAAGTCCGATAAAGTAAGTTGTGTTTTATTTGTGCCGAGTCTCGTGGGATCGACTCGACTGTCTGGCTATACTACAATTGAACCTAGTTCTCTTGCTAGTGGGTTAGTAGGTCTCGAGTTAATAATTTAACTTGACCTCCATCAAGTTTTTGGCGCCGTTGCCGGGACTCGAGTCATTAAATTAAGATATAGCTTATTTTGTTAGAACTGATTCGTAAATATTCGTGAATAAGAGTCTCAGATATTAAACAAAGGTCATAAATAAAAATATATATATAAAAAAAAAAAAAAAAAAAAAAAAAAAATCGAACCACGCTCTCGATCGACCGAGAATTTGTTTTCTTTTCTGTTTTTATTCTGTGTCAGTTTTACAATATTCTGCTTCTGTTTTATTTACTTTTTCTTTTCTCCAACTTATTTCGAGTCTGCTTTATTTAGTTAGTTAAAGGCCTAGCCTTTACTAGTGATTAATTGTTTTATTGTTGTTTATTATCTTATAGTACGCTACTCGGAAATCGGAAGAACCGCTTGAACCTTATAATCCTGAGATAGAAAAATTTGCGAGAAGGAATAGGAAGTTAGCTAGGGAACTGGCTAAGCAAGGAGAAGAGGATACAAATCTTGAGGAAAGCGAGCAAGGAGTGGAAGAAGGACATACAACCGATCATTCTGAACATTCTGAATCAAACGGAAATGGAAGGCATTCGAGAATAATCCAAATCAGTACCTAATCCTCGCTGTTAATCCCGTTATCAATAATGCCAATAATGTGAATGCAAATGTTAATAATGAGAACCAAGCCCTAGTCCAAGGAGCGAGGCGCACTTTGCAAAGTTATGCAACGCCCACTATTGAACAATTCATTCCCGCTTATCGTAGCACCGCAAGATCTCATGAAGTCTATCACCCTAGGCCTAATGTAATTCAAATGGTGACCAACTATTCCACTTTTCATGGAATCCAAAACGAGGATCCTGGTGTTCACGTGACGAATTTCTTGGAAATCGTTAGCACTGTGAAACCAGAATTAATCCCGGAGGAACATTCGCCTTAAGCTTTTCCTTTCACTTTGAAAGATAAAGCTAAGCAATGGCTTCTCTTTTGAGGTGGATCTATCACTACTTGGGAACAATTGTTGCAAAAATTCATGAATAAGTATTTCCTTGGGAAAAACCTTTAAGTTACGCCAAGACATCTTAGGATTTAAGCAACAACCTGGGAGAGTTTTGATCAAGCTTGGGAGCGCTTTCAAGGAAGCTATGAGGAAGTGTCCTCATCATGACATCTCTCTTTGGCTTTTAATGCAAACTTTTTACCATGGGTTGAGAGAGACTGAGAAAATTAGAGTAGACGCCTCCAGCAATGGAGCGTTTGTTCTTTTATCTCCTGAGGAGGCACAAGGAAAGATGGAACAAATAGCAATGAATAGCCAATGGGGAGGCAATGACATAGCTATCGTGAAGATGGCACGATATATTCGATGATATTGCATCTACCAAAATCTTAGAACAACTTTCAGTTATCAATGATAAGGTAGATGGGATGCAAGAGAGGATGACAAGAGTAGAGAAAGGGGCTGGAATCGAGGTAGCACCTCAAGGTGAGAATGCTGGTACTGAAGAAGCCAATTATGTCGGAGGAGGATACAGACCCAATCATAACCATCCTGGATTCCGATATAGTGACATAAATGCAGGAGAAAGGCCTAAACCACCTACCCCTTATGTACCACAAAGCAGACTAAAACTTTTGGTTGGGAAGTCATGATAGAAAACCGAGTAATGTCACACCGATAATATGGGACAACTTTCAAAATCTATGGTCGAGTTAGCCACTAACTTTAGCCAATATTGTCAAAAGACAGATGCCAAGGTAACCAACCAGAAGCTCTAGTCCAAAATCTCACGCACTGTAGGACAACTAGCCGAGCAAGTCTCAACTAGACCTCCCGGAGGGTTGCCAAGCAACACCGAGAAGAACCCTAAAGATTTGAATGCGATCATGACAAGAAGTGGAAAGAAGTAACTCCACCATCCTTGCAAGAAAAAGTCACAAAGAATAAGGATGGTGAGCCAAGCAATGAGACTAATACTTCGAATCTTTGCCTGAGCAAAGAACATATAAAGAACCTCGCCGCCCTGTGAGTTGAACTTTTTGATAATAAGTACCCAATTTTCACTGATGTCGATCCTTCAACTCTACCTTATCCTCCGCCAAAGCCGAAACCTAAGTTTGATAATAAGAGGTATAAGAAGTTCGTGGATATGTTTAGTAAGTTGCAAATCAATATACCCCTAGTTGAAGCACTAAATAAAATGCCTGAGTACACCAAGTTTTTAAAAGACGCCGTCTCCACTAAAAGGAAACTTCTAGATTTAGAGACCATATGCCTTAATGAGGAGTGCTCAGCCATTCTTCAACATAAGTTACCCCCGAAATGCAAAGATCCGGGAAGTTTTCTCATTCCTCTGCACTATAGGTAACGTATGTCCGAACAAAGCTTTGTGTGATCTAGAGCAAGTGTGAACCTAATGCCACTATCTATTTTTCGGAAACTAGGCATGAAAGATCTTAAGAAGACCTCAATCACACCGCAGCTTAGCTGACCGCTCACAAGGAACCGTGTGGGGTGGTTGAGGATGTGCTAGTTAGGGTTGAAAAGTTTGTATTCTGTCGACTTTGTGGTATTAGATATGGAAGCTAACTACTGAAGTGCCATTGATTTTAGGGAGACCTTTCATGGCCACTAGTAGAACGCTAATTGATGTTTACAAAGGCGAGTTGGTATTAAGAGTGAATGAAGAGAGAGTTGCATTCAATGTCTTTGATACTATGAAGCAACTTTGATGATGGAGAAGATGCATGTTTCATGTTGGATTCCATCGATAGGATCGTTCAAGAATTTCAACAACATGAAAGTATCAAGGATTTCTTGGATGCTGTCTTGGAAGAAGAGGATGAAGTCAAGTACATAAGTAGTGAGGAGGAGAAGATGATATGGCCAGGATGTAGTAGAGGAATCCCAAGGCCTGTAGAGGAAGTAAGTGTCTTGCGAGATTGAAAGATTCTATCATAGACCAACGTGGCATAAATACTTTGAACTCAAACTCACCGGGTCAAAAGTCAAGACTTCTTTGGAAGAACCTCCCACAAATTTGACTTTAAAACCTCTTCCTGCGAATTTGAAGTATGTATTTCTTCAAGATGAGACTTTGCCGCTAATTATATCTTCATCCTTGACGGATTTACAAGAGAAGAAACTAATGAGAGTTCTCGAGAGAGTACCGCGGAGCATTTGGATGGACCATAGGCGACGCCAAGGGCATTAGTCCTAGCGTATGTATGCACAAGATCTCCGTGGACCCCGAAAAGAAAGCGGTTGCACAACCTCGAGGCATTTAACCCCGCAATTAAAGGACGTGGTTAGGGATGAGGTTATAAAATGCTAGAAATGGGAATTATATTTCCAATTGCTGATAGCGAATGGGTAAGCCCTATCCACGTAGTTCCCAAGAAGGAGGATTGACGGTGCAAGCCAATGAGTTGAATGAGTTAATTCTGTGAGGCTAATCACCGGTCATCGAGTGTGCATAGACTTTAGGAAACTAAATGACGCAACTCGTAAGGACCACTTTCCTCTTCCTTCATCGATCAAATGCTCGAGAGACTGAGCGGGCATGCTTTCTATTGTTTTCTTGACGGGTATTCGGGATACTATCAAATCCACATCTCACCCGAGGATCGTGAGAAAACGACATTTACATGCCCATATGGGACATTTGCTTATAATCGAATGCCATTTGATTGTGTAACGCCCCGCGACATTTCAACGGTGTATGATGTCACTTTGCTTTGCGGACATGGTGGAAGATTTCTTGAAATCTTTATGGATGACTTCTCCGTATTTGGAGACGATTTCGATTCATGTCTCACACATCTAGCACGAGTGTTGAAGAGATGTGAAGAGACTAATCTTGTGCTTAACTGGGAGAAGTGTCATTTGATGGTTACAGAAGGGATAGTACTAGGTCACCGCATATCCAAGAACGGTATAGAGGTGGATAGAGCTAAAGTCGAGGTGATCGAGAAACTACCTCCACCTACTAATCTTAAAACTTTGCGAGGTTTTTTAGGCCACGCCGGATTTTATCGTAGGTTTATCAAGGATTTTTCCCTAATCTCTAGACCTCTTACCGAATTATTGGCCAAGGATGTACCATTCGTGTTTTCTAATGAGTGCATAAAAGCCTTCAACGAAATAAAAAGTAGATTGATTACTGCACCCGTCCTAGTCGCACCGGATTGGGATCTTCCGTTTGAACTGATGTGTGATGCAAGTGATACTGCTGTTGGCGCCGCTTTGGGTCAAAGAAAGGATAAGATTTTTAGGCCCATTTATTATGCAAGCCGGACTTTGAATGCTGCCCAAAGAAATTACGCCACAACGGAGAAGGAGCTTTTGGCCGTTATCTTTGCTTTTGACAAGTTTAGATCGTACTTAGTAGGATCTAAAGTCATCAGATGGACTCACCATGCGGCTCTTAAGTATCTCCTAGCAAAGCAAGATTCAAAGCCGAGATCGTTGAGATGGATTCTACTGCTTTGCAAGAATTTGACGTAGAAATCCGAGATAAGAAAGGAAGTGAGAACGTGGTGGCCGATCATCCGTCGCTTACGCTTAGAGGATGGTGAGGAATTGCACTGAAATAGAGAATCTTTCCCTGATGAACAACTTTTCTCCATCACCACCATCGGAGGACATGATGATTGTCTTTGCAGCTTTCTTCGCGAATAGAGGTTGTGAAGGAGAAGAAACAACCGTGGTTTAGTTTGTTTGTCAATTATCTCTCCGCAAAGTACCTGCCACCGAATCTCACTGTCCAAGAAAGGAAAAAATTCTTTAAAGATCTTAGACACTATTATTGGGATGAGCCTTATTTGTTTAAGCTAGGATCTGATAATGTTTTTCGAAGATGTGTGCCCGAGGAAGAGTATAATGATATCCTGAAGCATTGTCATTCGTATGAAGTTGGAGGACACTACGGGGAGATAAAATCTGCGCCAAGGTCCTCCAATGCGGTTTTTATTGGCCGACATTGTTTAAGGATGCACACCAATATGCAAGAGGATGTCATGCTTGTCAAATGACAGGTAATATTTCTCGGAGGAATGAGATGCCACTCAAGAGTATCTTAGAAGTAGAACTTTTTGATGTTTGGGGAATAGATTTCGTTGGGCCCTTCACTTCATCATTATCTAACCGATACATCTTAGTTGTTTGTTGATTATGTATCCAAATGGGTTGAGGCCATTGCTTCCCCTACTAACGATGCTAGGGTTGTGGTTAGATTCTTGAAAAAGAATATTTTTACAAGGTTTGGGACGCCGAGGGCGATTATAAGCGATAATGGTAGTCATTTTTGTAATAAACCTTTTGAAAGGCTGATGATTAAGTATGGGGTTCGACATAAGCTAGCAACCGCATATCACCCCCAAACTAGTGGACAGGTAGAAGTCACCAATCGAGAAATCAAGCGTATCCTGGAGAAAATCACAATACAACTAGGAAGGATTGGTCGTTACGCTTTGAACGACGCTTTATGGGCATATAGGACTGCATATAAAACCTCGATTGGAATGTCACCGTATAGGATTGTTTTTGGAAAAGCATGTCATCTACCTGTGGAACTGGAGCACCGGGCCATGTGGGCAACACGAATGCTAAATTTTGATGAGACGTTGGCCGGTGAGAAGAGGATGTTAGAATTAACTCGCCTGGAGGAGTTTCGTTTAGAGGCATACGAGAATGCCAAAATTTTCAAGGAGCGCACGAAGAAGTTCCATGACAAAAAGATTCTAGATAGGACCTTTCAAGAGGGTGATCTGGTTCTCCTATACAACTCGCGCTTAAGGCTCTTTCCGGGCAAGTTAAAATCAAGATGGTGTGGCCCATTTCAAGTACAACGAGTTTTTCCTTCTGGAGCGGTGGAATTATTCAATTTCAAAGACGAGTCCAGATTTGTGGTCAATGGACATCGATTAAGCATTATCACGGGCTGCCGCGCAGGTCGAGGAGAAGTCTTGTACCTCGAGGACCCTGCTTATGAATAAACCATCTTGAGTGAGTCGAGCTAAATGACTTTAAATTTAGAACTACTACCTATAACTATCTTTTTGTTTTTCTTTTTAATAAAGTAGCATGCGCCTATCACGGTTTTTTTTTCATCTCGCCAAGTTCCGAGTCTAAGTTCGAATAAACGAGGTTTTTCCTTGATAGCCGTCATGTGAGTTTTTTTTTTTTTTTAGGTTTAAATCCTTTTTGGTCTTGTCCTTGGCGAGATAAAGTAAAGTGGCTTAAACTGCTTTTAGATATCTATATCTAATTACTGCCACATTATTTTATAACTTCCATAGACATGGTATTTGACGATTTCGTGGAGCTTGTTTATACAGGATGTGTCTCTCTCTCCACGCTGTGCCAATGATTACTCCGATATTGTTCCTTTACTTGGGAGCCGTTTCCAGAGCTAAGTCTTTCATCTTGAACTCTCATTTATTTTTTGTCATTGAGGACAATGCCATGTTTAAGTGGGGGGCAGGGGACTTAGCTATATATATATATGTATATTGTGCTATATGTTGCAGTCAAGGGAAACGGTACACTGAGACAAGCTTGAGCCAAATTTTAAAATTTTTATGGATAAATGCCAAGTTGTTTAACTCGTACCCTTAAACTTGTGAAGTTCTTATACTTAGAATTAATAGGACATGAACCAAGTTGCGTGAGTAATGTAGTCATATTATACTTTTAAGCGATAAATTGTTAGTAGACTTAAGGATATTCATGCCAACAATTGCAAGTAGTTAGGTATTGTTCAATTACTCGACATGTGAATCGCTTAGTACCGCATGAGTTATAATAATTGAAAGAAGTATGTGTACAATGCGTAGATAAGTGGTTATGAGGACCTAATGTCGATATTTGTCGACTAATGTATTCTGATCTTCTAGCCAACAAGAGCGGAGTAATAAGCTTGGGACGTACCTGTGTTTTGACAATGCATTAAAACACTGGGCTTGTAGAAAAATTACCAAAGTAGCCTGCTCGCGCTTGTGGTAATATTCGGTGCTATGCATGATCTAAGATAGGGAGATACTCATTAAAAAGTTTTCTTCCTTGAGATTAGTAGTATTCGAAACATATGCAAAAATTGAAAATATTAATTTTTAGAGGCTTCGAGTAGTACTCGGTCTCCAAGTCCAAAAACCCTATAGATACGCTCTTGCTTATTGTTCTAGTGCTTTAACCATTGCGAGGCATAAGAAGTATGAATGCTGATGTTGGTGAATTTAGATATGAAGTCCGCATAAACTCTAAATCGGCTACATTTATATAAAACCAACGCACATGCACACAATCACTTCGATTCATAGCGAGTAGTGGATAATGTTTATCTTATGAGCATGACTGGTATGAGTTGACTCGGGTTTCTTGTGTAAGTATGAGTTGACCACAGAAAATGTTGTCTTGGGGAATGACTTATTGATGCTTTGTTCGGGACGAAGCAAAGTTTAAGTGGGGGGCATTTTGATGACGGTTAAAATATACCTATTTATGTCATCAATTATAACCTTAAATCGGAGTCAATTATATATATTTCATATTTAATCACGTGTTTATATTTGTTATTTAATGATAAGTGATTATTAATATGATAATTGGTATTTAGCTGTTTTTATTATAAAAGAGCAATTAATTGTGTGATAAATGCTGATTTTGCAGATCATGATAAATCGGGAAGATAATTATCACACAATCGGAGATCTCAAGATAAAAGAGAAGAAAATCGGAGCATTGAAGAAAAGATTAATCGATCGGCACAAACGAGTGAAGTGGGGAACAAGTCGACGGAGCCAAATTGAAAACGCGTAGAGAAGGTGGCTCGGTCGATCGAAAGCCATGCCATTCGGTCGACCGAGCGTAACGTTCGGTCACCCAAGCCTAAGGTGATAAGTGCGTGTCAATCTTCTGGATTCTCCCTATGTCGGCTACAACTCCTATATAAACAGCAGCTACGAAATTGAGAAGACACACCACTACAACACAAAAAAACAATTCATACAATTTTAGTTTTTAAGTTTTATTTTCTTTATGTTCGCTCATTGTGGATTCGTCGGATTCTCCGATTAGGAGCGCATTAAAGAGTGGAGTCGCTCTCGCCTTCGAGGGTATGACTATTCAATTATGCAATCTTTATTCGTAGATCTGTTGTGTTTTATTATGGAGTAATTTTATTTGTATTGATTGCGTGATGTAGATCTATTTACGAACCCATGTGTTTAGGTTAGAAACGTTAAGAAGTAGTCATGATTTGTTCCGACATTGAAAGCGTGTTCGGTCGACTAGACGTGTCACTCGGTCGCCCGAGTCTTTGTCGTTGCTCGGTCGACCGAGCCTGGCAATTTGTAGGGCAATATCATGATCGGCTTCGACTACGTCAGATTCTCTGAATTGGAATTAAAACGAGTAATTAAACCTGATCAACTTAGTTATTCGTCATCATAATTTAACATGAAACTCAAAAAGTGATTGTTACTTAGGATATAGATTGAATCGGCATCTAAGAAGCACGCCTAACCATAGGAATGTTGCTTAGATGAGGTTACGGTTTATACCGGCATCCCTAGTTAAATAATTGTGTCGGGTTATATGAGATGGAGGCATTAAAAAGCGAAGTCACGTAATGGAGGCACGATGATTTAGATGGCCTAACCGGAGCTAAATCTACCTTGTGGGATGACTCCGTAGTCATAATAATTAATCTTGAACGTTTGTTTTGTCTCGTTATCAACCTAATTCACATGAGGGAGTTATGATCTACTAAGCGTAATCAATACTATTTGTCTAGATAGTATCAACCGTATTATCCGTGTTTTAGTAGTCTTTGATTTGTCTTTGTGGTATTTTGTGTCTTGTGGTTGTCGCTATTTTATTTACAAGATTTAGTTGGTCGTAGACCGCCTTTTAATTTAAGTCCGATAAAGTAAGTTGTGTTTTATTTGTGCCGAGTCTCTGTGGGATCGACCTCGACTCATCTGGCTATACTACAATTGAACCTAGTTCTCTTGCTAGTGGGTTAGTAGGTCTCGAGTTAATAATTTAACTTGACCTCCATCAGGCGACCACCATGTACTCGCATCCGGAGCGGCCCCTCTTCAATGGTCCAATGAGATCGATGGCCCACTTGTAGAACGGCCAGGTGGCGGTGACGATGCTTTGCTCGACTAAAGGCAGCCTGGGAATATCCGCGAATTTTTGACATACGTCGCACACCCTAGCGTGTGCCTTGGTGTCCTCTGCGAGTTTCGGCCAGTAATATCCGGCCAACAAGACCTTCTGAGCAAGGGTGCGGATAGCTGGGTGGCCGCCGCATATCCCTTCATGCAGCTCTATGAGGATTTCCTCGACTTCTTCAGGTCGCACGCACCTTAGTAAGGGCTTAGAGAACGATCGTCGGTATAAAACGTCGCTTAAGATAGTGTATCTGGCGGCTCTTCTGATCAGGGCTTTTGCCTCGTTTGGATCTTCGGAGAGCTTTCCAGAGTCGATATAAGCCCTCATGATATTCACCCAACAAGAGTTGGTGGATTGCAAGTCCATTATTTCGGCCCTGTTGATAGCGGGCCCTGACAGATATTCCACCATGATTGAGGGGTTGCTTATTTCGTCCTCCCTAGTTAGTTTGGACAAGTAATCTGCTCTGTGATTGTCCTCTCGTGGGATGTTGGTAAATTTGCAGTATTTGATGCTGCTCTCGAGTTTTCTAACGAGGTTGATATATTTTTGCAAAATTTCGCAGTGGATGCCGAAAGATCCGGTCACTTGATTGACCACCAACTGGGAATCGCAGAAAACCTGCACATTATCGACTTTCATGGCCCTGGCGAGCTCAAGTCCTACGATGACAGCCTCGTACTCGGCTTGGTTGTTAGATGCAGTGAAGTTAAATCTTAGGGCCTTTTCGATTTCCTCCGAGGTTCCGGGCTCTAGCAAGATGATCCCCGCACCGCAACCTTTGAGGTTGGCGGCGCCATCGACATAGAGTTGCCAACAGTGACTTGGCCGCTGAGGCTCGTCCGTTGTGGTATTCTTGTCGGGGATATGCTCTGCGTTTGTTTGCTCCAGGATTCCTTCGTTAAAGCTCGTTTCTGCGATGAAATCGGGCAGGGCTTGAGCTTTGATAGCTTTTCGCGGTTCGTAACGAATGTCGAATTCGGTGAGCTCGATGGCCCAACGTAGCAAACGTCTTGACAAATCCGGCTTGTGGAGGACCTGCCGTAACGGCGCGTCTGACAGTACTATAATTGAATGCGATGAAAAGTAAGCCCTTAATTTTCGGGCAGCTATAACAACGCAGAAGGCCAACTTTTCGATATTAAAATAGCGACTTTCTACGGGGCTTAAAGCCTTAGAAACATAATAAATAGGCTTTTGCAAGATACCCTCCTCCTTGATAAGTGCTGCGGCGACGGCCCTATCCGAGGCAGCTAGGTACAGCAGCAAAACATCTCCGATCACTGGACTAGTTAGCAGTGGCGGTCTTGAGAGGTAGGCTTTTAGCTCTTGGAAATCCTGCGAGCATTCCTCTGTCCACGAAAAGGTTTTATTCCCTTTTAGGATTTTGAAGAAGGGTAGGCTTTTTTCGGCCGATTTTGAGATAAATCTTCCGAGGGCTATCACTCTTCCATTCAACCTTTGTACTTCCTTGATGCTAGTTGGCTCGCTCATGTTTATTAGCGCCTCAATTTTCTCAGGGTTTGCCTCGATCCCCCTCTGACTCACCATGAAGCCCAAAAATTTCCCTGCCTGGACCCCAAAAGTACATTTCGCGGGGTTTAGCTTCATCGAGTGGCTTTTGACGTTAGCGAGGGTTTCGCGAAGGTCCACCAGGTGATCCTGGCGACTTGATTTCACGACCATATCGTCGATGTAGGCCTCCATGTTCTTGCCTATCTGTGTGCCAAAAACCCTGTTCACCATCCTTTGATAGGTTGAACTTGCGTTCTTTAGACCGAATAGCATCATTTCATAGTAATAGAGCCCGCCAGCGGCCCTGAAGGCCGTCAGATCTTTGTCCTCATCTGCCATTTTGACCTGGAGATAGCCGGAGTATGCATCCAGAAAACTTAGCATTTTGAAACCGGCGATCCCATCGACCATTTTATCAATTCGGGGCAGTGCGTAAGGATCTTTGGGGCAAGCTTTGTTCAAATCAGTGAAGTCAACACACATCCGCCACTTGCCGTTGTGTTTCTTTACCATTACCACGTTCGCCAGCCAAGTGGGATACTGAAGTTCCTTGACTATGCCCGCTGCTAGAAGTTTTTCGACCTCACTTTTTATTGCGACCTCCTTTTTTGCAGAAAATTGGCGCGCTCTTTGTTGAATCGGCCTGAAATTGGGATCGACACTTAGATAGTGCAAGGCGACCTCCGACTCCACACCTCTCATATATGTCACTTCCCAGGCGAAGGCGTCCAAGTTTGCTTTTAAAAGCTCGATCAATCCTTCCTTTCTTTCTTGGTGATCTCATGACCCTATTTTTATCCTCTGTGTCGGGATATTTGTCGCTTATGATGACCTCACCCACTCGTCCTCGGCAAAGAAATCAGCTCGTCCCGAATTTGCAATGTTTCAACTTCCACCGCTTCTCTGGAACCTCTCTTACCGTGGCGATCTGATACGGAGCCATGCTAAATCCCTCCACTCTGGGTCGCTTGGAATCGACCCTGTTCTTGGTCATATAATCGAAGAAAAATCCGGGTCGGCTAATGGCGACCCCAATTTCATCCCCTATGTGGAAATTGACCCTTTGGTGGGGAACAGACGCCACCATTTGGAATTTTTCATAGCCGAATCCCCAAGATCATGTTGTAGTATGAGGAGATCGATGACTAAGAATGTGATTATCTCGATTCTACATGGTTCATAGTCACCCAAAGTGATGCTGAGGTCGACTGTGCCTTTAACCCGTACTGTGTCGTTAGTAAATCCCTCGAGCACCCCGAGGTAGGGTTTCAACTTAGCCTCTCCAAATCCGATCTGTTTTAAACAGTCGAAATAGATGACGTCGCGGCCAGCCCCGGTGTCAACCATTACTCTGTTGACGCCATGCTTGTCGTTCACCCCGACTTTAAGAATGAGGGGTATTTCCATGGGGCCGTCGACTGTGGTCAACTCACTTTTAGTGAACATGATTCCTTTCTCGTTTTCCCCCAACACTATCTGTTTTTCAAAGACGTGCGTATTGATTTGGTGTATCTGGGATTTCAGCTGATTGTTGCTGGGAACATTCCCGTGGATAACTTGAACTTCCCTCTGATAGACGCGGGGTTGGCGACCCTGACTGGGACCAGTGTTCCCATCCCGTTTATACTTAGTCGCTGGACCCTCACGGATTAATCTCTCTATTTCTCGCCTCAATGTGAAGCATTCATCCGTGACATGGCCGTGATCTTTGTGATAGTCACAGTATTTCGATTTATCGCGACTGTCGGGGTCGCCCCTCATGGATTTGGGCTTGTCAAAATGCTCGCGGATTTCAAACAATATTTGGGATGCTTTGGTGTTGAGCGGGGTAAAATTATCCTCGCTGAATTTGTAAGGCTTTTTACCTCGCGATCGTGGTTAGCATCTCGCCCTTTTTCCCTCTTGCGATCCTCCGTGCGATCCTCTTTATGTGAATGTTGCTCTGTTTTGGGCTTTGCTCTCCCGGGGGATGGCGCTTCGCTGACTCCCATCATTCGGGCCCTCTCCAGCATTTCCCTGAGACCCGCTTTAGGGGGCCGCAGGTTAAATTCTGTCTTCATCGGACCTTTGGCGATCCCCGTGAGAAAACATGTGACCACTGCATCATCCGGAATGTTTCTTGTCTGATCGTATATTCTGATGAACCGCTCGTAATATTCTTTTCCGGACTCATGTCCTCCCATGCGAACTTCGTATAGGTCCTCTATGGTTTTCTTCGGTCTGCTTGCCGATTCAAACTCTCTGACGAATTTTTCGGAAAGATCTTCCCAGCTTTTAACTGAGCTGCGGGGGAGTCCGTGTTAGGAAAATATCATCGCAACGGAAGCGATTTATGGATCTAGATCTATAAACTACACGTAATAAAATAACTAGATATATCTACAAGGGGGTTGTAGATCATACCTCTTGGATCTCAAAATCCAAGTTGAAGAACCGCTATTAGGATGATCGAACAATGATGTGAAGAACACCACGATCTTCCGCACGTGTGATCCAAGCAATTCCCGGTGGAAGGAATTCTCGACTCGAACCCCTCCGATATGCTACCCGGAAAAATCTCCAAGATTTCTCCTTTTAAACCCCTTGGCCGAAATTATCACTTCTTCTCTCTAAGAGGAGAAGTCGAAATTTATGTGTGTATTAAGGCTTGGGAGAACTCTCTTTATATAGGAGAGTAAAACTTAGCCTCCAAGGATTTTATAATTAATACAAAATCAATTATAATAATCCTATTAAATAAAAGATAATCTCAAAATATTCTAGAACAAATCAAGAATATTTTTATCTTTATTATTTACCATAAATATTTATCCAATAAATATTTTATGCACATGTCTTTTTAACACACAAGAAAACTAATTCCTTGTCAAAAAAGGACATATGAGGCGCCACAATTTTTTATTGACCTAGTCAATATTAATTTTGCCATTACACAATAATTTGGGCCAAGATTATGGAAAATGTCTTTTCCACATATTTAATTATTTAGCCCAACTAATTTAATAGTCCACCAAACAATTAATTCACATATCGTTTTAATAAAGTCCAACACGAACTAAATTAATATTATTAGGATTCGACGTCCGAGAATATACATGCTATAATAGGAGGCACGTCGGGACCATGGACAAATAATCAATGACTCCGATAAATCAAATAAATAATTATCTTATGAATGTAATAATTATATTCGATAAATCAATCACGAGAATATGCCACCATAATCCCGTGATCGCACTCCTCCGATTATAAGATTATATTTATCTCCTCACGAGAAAGTAATAAGCGTCCACCGATATAATCATTTCATATGGATTAATCCTCCATGATCGCTTCATTCTAAATCGGAAGTTACCGTTAACCTTTTTTCGAAACATCTTGTCCTTACTTACCATTAACCCCTAGTGATCAATAATTCAAATAACTCACCGGTAGCTAATCGCTGTAATATGAATCCCATGGATCGATCAATGTCTAGGATTAACTCATAAGAGGAATCGTCTATCTACTTCCATAAATGGAAGGAATGGATTCCGTGATCTGTGATAACACGTACTACTCACTCAATCCAAAGACAATGCCAAGATGGGGTAATTCGATCATCACAGACTCGGTGTAATCCTTAACCGTCAAAGTCAAACCTCATAATCGATTCAAGCGGTTGGATCGTGATCACCTCGAGGATTAAGATATATCCATAATATGATCATCTAATGATTCGATAAGACTTCTCAATTACGGAATTATATTGAGAACTCGGATCAAATCGGTCCAAATTTCCTATATGATATATCTATCATATATAAATGCCCCATTAGGTTCCTTTAACCGAAAGTCCGGATAAGACGATCACACTTATCGTGTTATGGGCGCATTAATAGTACGTTAAAGGGAGACCCGATACTCTCGATTAACTTTACTACGGACTAATTGTATTTTAAGTACATCTTCACTAACTCAATCCTCCCATGTATATCTCATACACCGAGAGTTAAGTGATTACATAAACGATATACTCGGGGTTTTCTCAGTAGTGTAAATACTATTGTCACATCGGTGATTATGAGAATAATAAATATGAATAATAATATCATTTCATTTATTAAATAAAACAATTACAAAATTGTCTTTCGGCATCACACCTAACAATCTCCCACTTGCACGAAAAGCTTGTGATTAATTGTTTTAGAGCACACCCTATTATTTAAAACTACAAAGAAACTACATCTCCCACTTGCTCTAAAGCAATGGAGACTCATCCCGTATTTTAGTACCCACAAAACTTATCATAACCATTTCAGATTCCAAAGTACACTCCGAGTATGCCGTCGTAGGATAGGTCAGTGACTCGGGGAGCACCTATATCTGAATGTCATGGGTCTTAATGATCAGTCAGGTTGTCGGCTCGAGGCGATCCGTAGAATCGAAACGTCGCCGGTCCATCTGATCATGTGGTACCTACCCAATATGCTCTTGAACTCCAATGATTTCGAAATCCTTATAAGCTACCCTTCATTGTTTGCACAATGATGTAGTATCTGCTTTCCAAATCTAGAATGACTCCCGATATATGGAAAGGAAATCCTTAAGCTATATCGCCTCTCTTAGCTACTACGAAGCCGCTAATCACCCAACTAGTTAAAGTCGAGTTGGCGCTTCTTTGATTCCTCCAGGCAATAAGCTTCAACACAAGAGTAAACATCGAGACCGAGATCGACTTAACGATCATCCTTAATCGACACAAAGTCGAACGAAAGTATTCTCACATATCCAAGTTCACATTTGAATATGCCTGCATATTATTCCTCGTTCTCTCAAGATACTAAAGGACATACTAAACTTGCTTCGTTAATCTTTGCCGAATCTAAGATTCGATCAAAATTGACGCTCAATAACATGACCATCTCTTGTCACAAAGAGAATCCATCCCATTTCTCTTTATCCAAAGATTTGTAGAGTCATTCCCGAGGCATAGGGTAGAACTTCCTCGTTGAATGTTGCATACACGCAGATGCATCATCTTAACCAATAAGATGGATGGGAAACCAATGACCGATTCTAATGAATTCGACCGAGTCAAACTCTTCGAGATCGTTGTCCAAATCTCATTGCAGAGAATTGTGGCATTGTCGGTTCGACTTGAGATAACACACCCATGTTGAGTCCAACTGGTGCAAATGTTATCCTTCACAAACACTAATGTATATATTCACTCTTGTACTAAAATTGATATCCAGTCTACACAAGACTTATCAATATTCTCGTCAAATCCATATATTATAGAAATATATGACTTCCAATGACCAAGAGGTTTGCTTTTATCCACAAAGGACATAAGCCTTGACATATCATCCTGTCATAAGTTCATAAGGCAATACCTTACATTCGAATGAATCCAGATTCCGCTTGTTTGGCAAGAAAGTCTCGTGGAATCACCCCTATTTTCTCGCTTTTGAACGAAATCATGAATTACCGAATTCATTCTACTCTTTTCCGTGTAGATCCAATTACTCCCACTGGGCTGAGACACTCGGGTGGTTCTACAAGAGTATGAATAGACTCTGGAGTACCAAACTCCATTCACGTGGTTATGGCTTGTAAACCAACCTCTATTATCGAATCCTATATCGCTCACAAAAGAGCCATAGGTCATCAATCGATCCTCGGACTACAAAGTCCGCAGAAACCGTAATGGGTAATGGATAAACCATACTCCCACTATTTTCTTGGTGGATCGAAATTCGATCTAGTTTAGCGAAGATTTAGTGTTATCACCAACAACCAAAGTTGGATGTGGTTTGATCTAATCGATAAGTAACTACCTTGAGTATCCGTGCTCTAAGTTCAAGGTTTGTTGTTCATAGACTCTATCGGAAAGGATGCAACAAAGATAGTGTCCCTTCCAGATGTCAAGAATCGATAACGAACCTTTCTCAATTCTTCAAGATATATCACGATTTGGTCATCGACCGAACGTGTGCGTGAAATTCAGTCCTACCATCAAGCATCATGTGCTAAATGCTTATGTTGACGGAATTTGGGTGAACCGAATCCACTCATTATTCGTTAATTCCAAAGCACATTCTAGGTAGACTTCTCGGTTCTACATTTCAATGTAAACCGTTATTTCACTTCCAATATCTTTATTGAGTTAAGCGTTGTATTGTAGCACATCTACAACTATGTAAGGCAATTCAATGGTTTCTTCCTTAGTGAAAGCATTTCACTATGAGGCAAAGCCGAACATCGCCTCAGGACTATGTGATGGCCCATTTCTGAGTATAGAATACTCCATCTCCGATGAATCCGAGACACCTTAAAATATTTTGGATAAACTTACCGGAGTGTTTGAATAGTTATCGACAAAGAAGTCACTACTCGAAGCTCCTACTAGCTTGTATCTTTCATCGACTGAAGGTCGCCATGAACAAGCTATGTTACTTCTTTATAACCATTATCCTTTCCCGATTGAAAGGAAACTTAGTCATTGAACCTTTGAGACAATATAACCGTGATCGGAGAAAGGAATCACCCTGAGCCGCCTTCGTGTCTTGTCGTTTAGGGACTATGCACTAACTATGGAATATGAAGAAGCGTTTATCTAAATATAGAAACCAATTGCTTTTAATAGTTCTTAAGATATGTTTTCAGCGCTATGTAAGTGGTTTGACTTTATCAAACAAAAGTCCGAGTCTTGGATTCATACTACAAATGGTATATTCACTTTCTATACGACAAACAAATTATCGAATGAAGGTAAATCCTTTCGCTCCAACGAATCTTAAATGAAAAGATAAATCTTCTCAATGATATCCAAGGATTGAATCCGAGATTCATTTCCTCATATCACTCCCACTATTTTGCTAAAATTACGCCCGTTGTCTATTAATCGTCAATGCACTACTATCTCGTTCTTCCAAAGAACATAGCCTAAGAGAAAATCACCAAGGATTCATAGGTTGGTGATCCAAATCACTATCCTTATCCTATGACTTTCGAGTTTTATTAATTTTCGGTTTTAGCCTTAAAATCAACTCGCTTTTAGATGACTAATACTTTTAGACATACTCTCCCATTCTTGACTTTCCGTAAATGGAAACAGGTCTTGAACTAGCAGATTCGTGTGAGTAGACACTACTCTTGAACCGTGGGATGTCTATTTTGAGTGTTACTTGTCGGACTTCTCGGATTTTCTAATATACCGTAAAAAACTACAAATCATAAAACTCCCACTAGTTCATCGATTCCAAATATCGCCTAACTAGCTTACATTTCATGATTTTCCGATTTTTCAATTAGAATGGTTACGTATGTACTTAGTTACACTTTTCTAATGTTCTAGAAAAACAACAAATCATAAAGCTCCCACTAGTTCATCGATTCCAAATATCGTCAACTAGCGACACTTCATGATTTTCTGATTTTTCAATTAGAAAATTACTCGTGTAATCACTACACACTTAAAAATTCACTAGAAGAATTTCAAAGTCCGAAATCACCTTTGATCAAACTAAGTTTGTCTCCCGCTTAACACGAATGACACTTAGTGACATACTCATATGTCACTTTGGTTTTAAAAGGCTTAAGAGAAAATATCTCTTTCAAAAAATAATTGCATTATCAATTAACTAGTTCAACGTCCTAGTTACTTTCCACTTTTTAACGAAGTCAATACTAGTCAATTATAAAATTTAAGCAATTTAGTAAGGGATATGATGCTGTAAATAAAATGACATATATTAATTCAAGTTTAACACTATTATATTATTGTATTTTAGGAATTGTAAACTAAAAGTAAGTCTACTCTACCATTCCAAGGTTTTAACCTTGCATCTCAGTGCCGCCGTAGGGTAGGTCAAAGAGATCAACGGTTAAATCAATGAATAACTTGTGAGAATCGGACATCCCACGAGAATCGAACATCCCTTTATTCATTGACTACCTTCCTTTTTTAGCCTAGGTATTACCAAAAATACCCTTGATGAGTGTGACCTACTATATCGATCTCTTAGGTACGCCCGAGTGTGTGCCGTCGTAGGATAGGTCGCTGACCCGACGAGTACCTGTAAATCCTATCCTTTCGGAGACCAAGCCATGAATGTTGATAGGGGTGAACACCATCCGTAGGGGACGAAATCAAAGCGCCGCGAGGCGCCACCCTTCTCTCACTTACTTGCATCTATAGTAGAGGCCGTGGGGTTGGTCGTCGCCTCCCCGCTCCCACTCAATATTTTGGAAGTGGTGGTGGGTTAACTAACGCCTCTTTTGATGTTAACATAAAAGTACATGAAATCAAGGATTCCGAATGGTGTCGGTGACGTGGCAAGCCTACCCGTCCTATTCGTTGGAACATATGTGATGATCGGACGAAATCGGGTCAAGAGAGCCGCGTTTGAGATGGGAAGGAATCACCCTCCGTTCTCCGGTGTGGCTTAGTCTTGCCGGACCCCGTGCATACATCACACTAGGAGGGTTAAGTCGGTCGAGCCAAGCTCGGCTTGACCACCCAACCTATAAAGCGAACCGCTTTTTATCCAAGATTTATTGTTCTTTTACCATCATTCAATCTCGTAGACACTACGAATTGAAAACGTGATCTCGCTTTCAACTTTAAGGCGGTTCACCGAGAACACACACCAAAGGCTAACGATTTCATAACCCGCCCTCGGATCTTTAATTAGTTACTAGATTAATTAATTACCACGTATTAATTAAATTTCAACTAATTACGCGAGTTTGTATACATGCCTATTTTAATTACCAAAATTAAAATTCTACATGTATGCATGGAGTGGATTTATGATATGATGCATGTCATGGCAATTCGATTTTATGTCTATTTTATGATCAAACACATAAAAAATAAAATTTCGGAAAATTTAAACACCGAGATGGATCGTTGGCACCCCCGTAACTAATCTATTAGAAAATAAAAAAAAACAAAACCCTAACTAGGGTTTACTACTTTCTAACAAAAACTGCAGCTGTTCGAACTCTTCGATGATCGGGAAAGCAAACGAACTCGGATCGGGACGAAACTTTCCAGATCTTTTCTTCACTTCTCGAACTCCAATATGGACGGTTGGATCGGAGCTTTGACTTGTCAATTTTCTCCAGTTAACCGCCCAACTTGCTGCTGAATCTAACTTTGACTGCACCGCATCAAGGACTTCCTAAGGCAGATCGGGAATCTAGATGAATCCCGATCGACCTGAAATTTTTATGGTACCTCCAAAACTCCAAGTTGATCAATCTGAACGGTCGGATTTTCGTTTTAACGGTCCAAACTCTCCCAGAAAATCGAGGAAGTCACAGGTAGTGTATCTGTGAATCCTGCGTTTTTCTTTTACAGCAGCCTCTTCGCAGCATCAAACGGATATCGAAACGGACCCTGATCGACGCCAAAATTTGTGGAGTTGATCATCTTCTTCTAATATTGATTCTGACCGGAGGGATCTTCGTTTCAACGGTTCGATCAACGGGAAAAAACAAAAATACTAAACAGCTACAAACTAGATCTATTTGCTGGAAATTAAACTTGCAATAAAGATAAATTACATAATTTCCTATACTCATATGAACGAATTTTCATCATTCATATGAGTGTATGATAGATCTAACGGTAAACAATGCCAACACCAATCCATCTCTTCAACCACAACAATCGCAAAGCATTCATCATAAAATTTTCAAAATAATAAAATTAAAAACGAAAATAATGCAATCTACACACGATATTCCACTCCTTAGATCTAATATTTTATACGAATAAATATAGATCCCCTTGGCGATCGATACCATCATTAGGAAAATATCATCGCAACGGAAGCGATTTATGGATCTAGATCTATAAACTACACGTAATAAAATAACTAGATCTATATCTACAAGGGGGTTGTAGATCATACCTCTTGGATCTCAAAATCCAAGTTGAGGAACCGCTATTAGGATGATCGAACAATGATGTGAAGAACACCACGATCTTCCGCGACGCGTGATCCAAGCAATTCCGTGGAAGGAATTCTCGACTCGAACCCTCCGATATGCTACCCGGAAAATCTCCAAGATTTCTCCTTTTAAACCCCTTGGCCGAAATTATCACTTCTTCTCTCAAGAGGAGAAGTCGAAATTATATGTGTATTAAGGCTTAGAACTTCTCTTTATATAGGAGAGTAAAACTTAGCCTCCAAGGATTTTATAATTAATACAAAATCAATTATAATAATCCTATTAAATAAAAGATAATCTCAAAATATTCTAGAACAAATCAAGAATATTTTTATCTTTATTATTTACCATAAATATTTATCCAATAAATATTTTATGCATACGTTTTTTTTAACACACAAGAAAAACTAATTCCTTGTCAAAAAGGACATATGAGGCGCCACAATTTTTTATTGACTAAATAATATTAATTTTGCTTATTACACAATAATTTGGGCAAGATTATGGAAAATGTCTTTTCCACATATTTAATTATTTAGCCCAACTAATTTAATAGTCACCAAACAATTAATTCACATATCGCTTTTAATAAAGTCCAACACGAACTAAATTAATATTATTAGGATTCGACGTCCGAATATATACATACTATAATAGGAGTGCACGTCGTTTGCACTATGGACAAATAATCACGGCCCGATAAATCAAATAAATAATTATCTTATGAGCGTAATAATTATATTCGATAAATCAATCACGTGAATATGCCACCATAATCCCGTGATCGCACTCCTCCGATTATAAGATTATATTTATCTCCTCACGAGAAAGTAATAAGCGCCCACCGATATAATCATTTCATATGGATTAATCCTCCATGATCGCTCATTCTAAATCGGGAAGTTACCGTTAACCTTTTCGAACATCTTGTCCTTACTTACCATTAACCCCTAGTGATCAATAATTCAAATAACTCACCGGTAGCTAATCGTTGTAATATGAATCCCATGGATCGATCAATGTCTGTGATTAACTCATATGGAATCGGCTCATCTACTTCCATAAATGGAAGGAATGGATTCGTGATCTGTGATAACACGTACTACTCACTCAATCCAAAGACAATGCCAAGATGGGGTAATTCGGATCACGCACTCAAATGTAATCCTTAACCGTCAAGTCAAACCTCATATCGATTCAAGCGCTTGGATCGATCACCTCAGATTAAGATATATCCATAATATGATCATCTAATGATTCGATAAGACTTCTCAATTACGGAATTATATTGAGAACTCGGGATCAAATCGGTCCAAATTTCTATATGATATATCTATCATATATAAATGCCCCATTAGGTTCCTTAACCGAAAGTCCGGATAAGACGATCACACTTATCGTGTTATGGGCGCATTAATAGTATGCGTTAAAGGGAGACCCGATACTCTCGATTAACTTTACTACGGACTAATTGTATTTTAAGTACATCTTCACTAACTCAATCCTCCCATGTATATCTCATACACTGAGTTAAGTGATTACATAAACGATATACTCAGGGTTTTCTGTAGTGTAAATACTATTGTCACATCGGTGATTATGAGAATAATAAATATGAATAATAATATCATTTCATTTATTAAATTAAACAATTACAAAAATTGTCTTTCGGGCATCACACCTAACAGTCCGCGTATCCAGGACGTAGCCCTATCTTGCATGCTACTGTCACGGATTTTATCTAACAAAACAAACAAGTAATAAAATTTATAAATCCGGTATTCCCCAAGTGTAGGGATCGTAGCATAGCGATTAATACCGGAGTCGATCACAGGGAATCAGGGTATCTAGTTCATTAATTTTCCTAAGGTTGTTACTACTAAAACGAAACTAAGAACGATAAAATAAACTGGACAGAGGATTGTCAGTCCAAAGCCAGGAAAGATAAAAGCGATAATAAATAAATAAAACTAAACGAGAAAAAACAATAAAAACTATGATCATGGTGATTAAACAACGAACAAACAATAATCCACCGTTCCCGCAACCCTCTATTTCCTCTCTAAAGTTATCTTGTGATGATTTAATTAAAGATGTGGTTCACCTATCAAAGGTATGAATCTCTACTCTCGTAGATAATTCGCCTATCAATCTCTCATCTCTCGATATATAAGATTGACGCTATCAAAACAAGGCGTAAGATCTCTCAATCTAGCAACCTAGAAATTTAACCTATCAACTCTCGTTATGTCAAGGTTAAAAATCTCATCTTTCCTAAGGTGATCTAAGGTTTACACCGATTCTCATCATATGGTAAACATCAATAACAATTCATCTTTCGATATCGATTGCATAACAAATAATCATGGAAAAGATACAACTTTGAATTAAAATCACAACATAAAATCGATTGGAAATAGAAAACGTGATGAAAAAGATTCAAATCGTTTAAACATGTTCAAATTTCAAGCATTCAAAGATGAAGACATCAAAGAAAACGGAAATAAAAGCAGAAAAGAAACACCCTCGCCGGCCAAGCACCAAGGCTCACCGGCCGAGGTGACTTGATCTCAAAATTAGGGTTTTCTAAGTATGCGGTGTGGTAAAATTATATGTCCTGGGTTTGATAATGCGTTGTATTTATAGGAAACTAGGTCGGCCTTTGTTTAAGTCGGCCGCGGGCGCCCGCCTGACTTTCTCGACGCCACCGGGTGCCTCTCGGGCGCTGCTCACTATGGCGCCCAAACTCTCTCGAATCAAAACTCCTCCTGGACGCCACCCACTTATTTGGACGCCACCCACTCTGACGGCAGATTTGGACGCCAGGATCAACCGGATCAAAATTAAAATCTTCATCTCTATCTCTTTCTCCTAGCCAATTCCATCATTATCTCTTTCTCATCAATTAAATCCGACATTTATCTTCATTTAATCATCTTCAACCGCAATTATGCATCTACACGTCATCAAAAACATCGCAAAGTGTAATAGTATTCAAATAAACATAAAATCATCAATAAAACACATAAATTAACCAATTTTGCGATTAACTCGTTAAAAACATCACTTGCTCAATACTTCAATATAAAGCTCGATTTCTATGAAAAACATCCGATATTGGGAAATTGATATAAAATATATCCTTATAAAACGTATAAAATCACCCTTATGCAACTACCGACTAAAAGCGATGCACCAGCGGATTTATTTTGGGTTGCTAGGGTGATGCGCCTTGGAAAGCGGTGAGCCACTCGCTCGACAAGAATTCCCATATGTAGTAATTATAGCCGGGTTGCTAACCTTTTCATTGCTGGCAGGCAACGTTTCTGTGATTCTCTTGGCGAGCACGTCGATTCCTAAGATCGGTGCGGCCCTCTCGGCTGGTCTTGACTTTTTCAACTCTGCGAGTTCATTATTCATTATTTCCATCTGTTCAGCCAAGACAGGGTCGAACCTGGGTCGTGATAGTGCCTGCGTATCAGCCCGTTCCGGCCTACGCTCTGATTCCCCGTAGTCTTGCGATCCCTCCTGACGAGCTCTTTTCTCCCGTATGATCACGCGAGCGTCCTGTGCGTTTCTATCTTGTCGGGGGGGTATTCCTCTCACTGGAAGGCTGAGATGACTTGGGGCCGAGGCCTTGTCCTTCTCACCCAACCTTTTGAAGGCTGAACCTTTTTCGAGGTCTGCACAATGTCTTTCCTGGGTCCCTTGCGACCTGATGAGCGCACACTCTCCTCTATCTCGATCCCGTGAGTCTGGCTCTGGCGACCCTTATCTATGGCCGCGGGAGCGATTTCATTTCTGGGAGGATTTGAGGGTCGTATCGACATTGGAGCCTGGCCCTTTGGCACCAGACGGGAGTTGGTCAGATACATAGTTTCCGCGATACCTCGTGATATTCTCTCATTTCTCGCGATCTCGTGGATCTTCCCGGAAGACTCGGGCTTGTCTCGGGTCGACCTTTGGCTTTGTTGTGACCTTGCTCTCTCTTTGCGCGCTTCTCTAAAGCAGCCGATGGCCTCATTCGACTTAGCTTTTGGTTAATGACATTCCGGACGTCGCTAGTGCTAGACTCTCTCTCTCGCGACCCTTCTCCTTCAAGGGGAGATTGTCGAGTGTTTCTCCTACGCCTCTCCACGTGCCTCGATCTGTCGCATGCCCCCTTTGCGGGGGTTTTGGGCGCCACCGTCCTTTACTTCTGCCATCACTATAGGGTGGCGTTAGGGGGTAGTGATGATTTGTACGTAATAACCCCGGAAGAGAGTGACTATTTTTAGAGTGTGTTTTGTATTGGTGAGGGTTTTTCTGGGTATATGCTTTTGAGGTATAAAAGGTGACCTTTTGATGGTTCTCTTCACTGTGGGAAGGAAACAAAGCGCTTTGAGGGTTTTCTTTGTAAGATTACCTCCTTTTTTCGGCGTAAACTTGACGCGAGGGGCACGACGGACGCTTCCAAATCGATCAAGAGAGATTCCTTCGAGTTGATGCGTGTTAGCAATCTTTAGATGACTTTTTGCTTAGGAACAAGCGCATGCTGTTCAGCGGATTCCCTGTAACGGAGCCAACTGATGATGCATAAATCATCACGGTTGTTTTAGTAGTGTTTGAGCTGTGGATATCTGGCTTATTAGTTAGTGATCGAGTGTGTGTTAGCCGGAGATGTGCGGCGCGCGGAGGAAGAAGAGAGGTTCTATTTTCACAGAGCTTTGGCCTGCTTTTTCTATTAGAATGTATATATGATTCGTGTTACACAAGACTTCCTTTTATAGGAAGAGAAATCTTAAGAGCCAAGTAAAGGATAAATATTATGCGGGCGCTTTAGTCACTAATCTTACTTAATAGTTAAGCAAACGCTAAATATCTAACCTCAAGTGGGTAAAATATCTGTAAGCAAGTGGATGTGTTTTCCGGCAATGATCCTTTAGTAGTCCCAAGTGGTCGCCAACACGGCTCCTTGCCTTCGCCCCTCGCTTCTTCTCAAGTCTTATGCGCCCTTTAAGGGCCATTGATCCAAGGCCTCGATCCGCCCCCAGCTCGCGACGCTTCAGAGGGGTTGATGGTAGCGGCCTTTATCGATATCATTGGCGCCGCCGTTGATGTGGTCGCGACTCCTCAGCGTGGTGAACCATAGGCTATTTCCGGGACTAGACGGTGGCGATATTATTTGTATCATCACCCGATACCAAGTTAACATTCATGAAACATACAAACTCCATACACACAGAAGATAGATGAAGAAGATGATATTATTATCATTCCAGCAATAGATTTTGTCTCATTACAAAAGGATATATTCTCACACATCAGCATAATTAGTTATTACCACTTATACCTTTAACTTTTCATATACCAGACATGGTTTATCATGTATTTTGGACAGTATCCCAAACAGGGGCAAAAAAGATTGTCTGAATGTAAGAAGTTTAATATGATTCTCCTTTTTCATGATATGCTTTGATGTTTGGCGCCATGGCTCAGTCCAAAACACAATCAAAACACAACAAAATACATTCAATAGCAAGTAATATATATATATATATATATATATATATATATATATATATATATATATATATATATATATATAAAATGGTTTCCAACTTCTCTCTTCTTCTTTTTTTGTCACAGATCAAAATTTGAGATGTCTTTGCATCTTAAAAATATCCCACCAACTCCAAACATGAAGTATTATTATCCAAGAAATTAGTTACACAGATCAAAGAATATCTTCATAAAATAGGGAGAGAAAAAAACGATGAAAGAATATTCTTAAGAAATGATTTTCATTACGCGAAAATCATATATAAATATACATCCTTCAATTTACAATGGACCCCCATGAATTATATATAGCTCAGGCTCCGACATTCCCTGATCTTTTCGCCTCTTCTGCTGCATCTATCTGTTGTTGCAACTGCCAAGAACCACAAAAATACACACAAAAAATATACTATATAATTAGAATTGCTTTATTTATTTTTTTGGGGAGAAATAATCTCTGATTATGAACAATGTTATCTAAAAGAATTGCTCACTTGCACATATTTCAGTTTTTCTTGCATCAATTCTTGTGTCAAATTATTCACCCTGCAAAAATACTGTATGTCAGAAACACCGAGATTTAAATAAAAATTGGATAAATTTTACAAACACAAGATAATTTGTTGCTTGAAAACCTTGCTTCAAGAACAGCAACTTTTAAAGCCAGCAAACGTTCCCTTTCAGTAGCCACACCAGCCTCAACCTGTGCAATGATTGACAGCTACACACCATTACAAATATATCATCAAACTATGCTACAAGTTTCTCTACTAGAGAGGAAATTCTAACGCCAAGACTATCTATTGGACCGACAGTAAAATCAGCACCACGTGTGAAAAAGACAAAAACATGCACACGTGACGCCCATCTAATTGATACGAAAGGTGTAATCATTTATCCTCCTTATTAGCCAACATATTGATGGATAGTTTTGACCATGACAGATAAAACTTTTAACACACTAAACCAGTGAATACAACTAAGTGGTGACTTACAGTTCCATTATTCTCTGAACTGTGATTCATGGGGGCGCCAACTTCCCGCTCTGAGAAGCTGATAATAATAATTAAAAAATGAGATAAACACGTATCACTAAGCAAGAACGAGTTCATATTTCATGAACATGTAGTAGAATGATATCATGTAAAATGTAATTTCCTCACCGTCTGGTACCTCAGTTGGTTGCAAGCTATTCAGCAAATTAAGAATGAGATCCTGATTTTTTTGGTTAGAGAAGTATAAGTATTGGTAGAAGTAGAAAATAAATATCATTACTAACATGCGGAAAAAAACAGCCAAAAATAAAAGATTTACGAGTCAAAAAGGAAAGAGCAGAAATGTCTTTACCTGTTGAAAAGATGTTTGCTTAAAAATATTTTGAAGGTGAGGCATCAAAACGGAAGCTTGAACATTCCTGTTGCCAGAATCTTTTGACGAATGATTGGCAAGCTGCCCACATAATCATTACATCATTTGCACAATAAAACACAGAAAAGCAGTACTTACAGGAAACATTCCATGTATCCCCTGCAGGGTGGAAGTGAGTACATAGGAAAGAAGATAGTGTGACTAACCTTAGGCTTCACATCAAATATCCATTCTCCAACACTAGCAGACTTCCTCAAAGGTGATCCCTGAGAGTGAAATCATTACCGCATTTATTAATAAGATCACGCCTTCACATCATGATAAACAACACTCATCCACAAACCTGAGATCGCCGAGAACTGTTCCCTGCATATCCTAGAGTAATAATTTTAGTTAGCAAAGAAACGCTTGACAAAATGATGCGTCACAACAACAACACATATATATACCTTGACAAGATCAACGCTTTCAGACGTCACAGAAAACGCCCTTTGATCTGCACCAAATTGGCCTTCGATCTGTCATCCAAAGATTCACCGAATCCTGTGGTACGGAAAACTTAGGATTAGACTACTTTCTCAATTAAATCCCTCTTTCCACAGATATGTCTTTGCCCAAAAGCATTGGCGAATTACCTCCAGATGATTTGATTGGAGCGGATAAACTATTTGCTGAAGCTCGGTTCGAAAGCATTAAAGGGCCACTATAACTTGGAACTTTTCGCACTTGAAGAGATTTCTCAACTGGTAGGCTGTTGCCGCATCTGACCTAAAGACAACAACGATTACGACATTACAGTGGATGCTTCGGTCCAGTAAGTAATACTGCATGCAATTCAAAATCATTCACGACAACAAAACAATCAGATTGTCAGTCAATTGATAAGGACACAAGTTGTTTGATACCTGTCTGAGTCACAAGTAGCATTTGATTGACCACCAACAAGACCAGGTATAAGTGGTCCACTCTGACTTTTACAAGTTTTTCCGGTTTGACTTCTAGGCTTGGCAATTAGATTATCCTTCTCTGAGACAGGCGGTAGCAGCTCTGATTTTAACTGCTTTTCCTATTTTCAAGTTTCACTTGGTTTCAGTTTCTAATACATCCTTTTCCAATAAATTTACCCCTTTTGTAGCAGCCACAGCATTTCCATTCATCTGTTCACTGAAGAAAGATAATCACACAGCAAATACTCTTTTAGGACTCAAAGGATGTAAGAAAAAGCATGATAGCCTCATTATACATGTAAAGCAGACAGCTAAAGCACATTTTAGGAACAGATGAAAATGTGTAAGTTCATGTGACATCTCAAAGTTCTAGACACAGCATTGTTCCCCATAGCCCCTATAGTCCCATCAATTTGATTTCGATTCAGAATGTTAAACAAAATACCGAGTTGGATAAGGGTATAAATTTACTGAAATGTGCAACTGAAGGAATTACCTGCTTTTAGCATTTGAAGTAACCGACCCACCAAAAACAGATTTTCCACTAGAGGAATCCTGAGATTAGCAAGCAGTGATAAGCATTTACTGGTTCCAAGGAAATATATGGATAACAATTGTGAGATTAAAGAGCCAAAAAAATGCAGTCCTCCGGTTAATACGTGCACGATAATCTTTGTTTTAGTTATGGCACGATAATATTACCTTGGTAATTGCATCTATACCCCCATTTTCTTCTTTTATTTCTTGCATTTCATCTTCATCTTGTACCTATCACACGTGAGCAGATCAAGTTTACGTTGACGGCGAAAGAACATGTCAAACCGATACATACATACATACATACATATATATATATAGATAGATAAAAATAAAAACAAAATAAAAAAACAAAAACAAAAATAGAGAGAGAGAGAGAGAGACACACACAAAAATGTTTGGCGAATACATACCAGCGCTGCTTGCATTTTCAAATCCTCGACATCAAAGTTCCAGGCACTAACACCACGCTGGTACTCGCTTATGCAGAACAACAAGAAATTATGACCATAATCATTCAGAAATGCATGGCAACGCCTATTTTCATGGTTCACTGAATTGACACACTAAGACATGTAAATATTATTGGACCGCTGGGAGGGGGCCCAATTATAAGCAGATTAGTTGACTCTACCCACAAGCAAGACAACCAAATAGTGGCGCTTAAGACGATGCTGGTACTACTAAGGATAAACATTTTCCTTTGAATTCACCACAGGAAAAGACAAAGAACCACTCATTGAAAATGTTGATTTCCATCGAATTAGATAATAAAGCAAATGTGTGTGATTACTGTTAACAATGGAAAGCTTTGAAACATAAAGTTCACGCATGTTCTTAAAATCTGAATCCCACTAAAGCTCTAACCTGTGACAATGCTTCTTGTTCAGTCGGCGTTCCCTTTCAAAGCTAGTTGTGCGGCGCCTTTAAGCTGCAGTCAGTTCACCATTAAGTAACAAAAAGATACTGAACAAATGAAAATCCACCACGATCAATGACATACCTGAAGTGTCTTCACACGATTCCACAAGGGTGGCAAGTCAGCAAATAATTTCTTCACAGAATGCTCGGAGGTTTCGCACTCCTGAAGAAAGAGTGCTTCAACAACTTTTCAGCTGTTGGTCTTTTGTTTGATCTTTCACCAAACACATTGCAACCATCTCTTTAAATGACTGCAAAATGTCAGCAATGCTTTTAAGGTCTACTCATAACCGCATACATTTAAGATAGTACTGTAATATATGGTATTACAAACAAATTAACTAAAAAGAAATGGTGACCCATAAATGCACATGCCTTAGAAAACTTTTTATCACGGTCATAATCAAGTCCAGGAGGGGCATTCTGGATGGTCATCAAGAGAACCTATTGAAAGGACAGAAGAATTGAGAATATTCGACAAAATAATATTGCAATCATAGCTAAAGTATACATGAAATATCCTGTTTTGATCATTGAAGTATCAGGAAGAAACATGTACCTTCATCGGAGGATATTTGGAAAATGGAGCATGACCATGAGCCAACTCCAGTGCCGTTATGCCGAAAGACCAAATGTCAGCCCTGACAGATTTAAAACATGAAAATATTAAGTGCTTATTACCAAATAATATAATTAAATTTGCACATGACACTACACCAGAATGACTAGTTTATCATAATACAAATCTTATTTGACCAGCTAGCATTAGGCTAATATTTATTACAATCTTCCTGGCCGCATGGGCGTATTATTTGTATTAAGTTTTAAATGTGTAAAGCCTTCTCAGATCCACAGAACCAGCCTATACATAGGATATTTTGTTTAGACATGTATGGTACTGACTTTTTTGCATATCAAGGAAAGAGAAAAAGAAAATATATATATATAACATATCAAGGCAAGACATTTTCATTTATCTTTCACAACCTTGAGGCGTAACAAGATCACTTACTTAAAGTCATATCCACTTCCGGCTGCAAGACCTCTGGAGCCATCCTGTGGAATGACATTAATAGCAACATAAACAAGGTACAAGATCATTAACACTTATCCGTCGAACTATTGATATCCCAAAAAGGTAAAGTATCACGTCTTACCAGCAGGGAGTTCCTACAAAGGTAATCCTCGATCGTTGTCGATCACCTTTGTCAAACATGCAGGCCGACACGCCAAAGTCACCAAGCTTTACGGCACCATTACTGTCGAGCAGTATATTCCCAGCCTGGCATGGAAAATTGTACAAAACAACCACTTGCTCAAAGTAGGTAAAAGAAAAATAGAGGGTTGCTTCTTTTGCACGTAACAGTTTTAGAAATCATAAACTGTGATTATATGTTGATGTGTTGCCCTGTTTGGGGACCGGCATGGCTCTACAAGGCAAATCCCCTCATTCGTGGTACCCAAACATTTGTCACTGAAGGTACATTCAAGTAAGAAACACGGGTCTCTTTGCACCCACCCCATGCAAGTTAACAACTGATAGGGAATAAATATCCATGCACCGCAATGAATACAATCATGTAATTCAAAAGAAACACAAGTATTGACAAGAAAAAGAAGGAAAAAAAAATTAAAAGCAACCAACCTTAACATCACGATGGATGTGGCCATGATGATGAAGGTACTCCAAAGCCTTTAGCGCTTCTTTAAGGATAGATCCTATAGCAGACTCTCCCAATCCATCTGGATGTGCTATCTTCATGAGGTGTAGACAAGAACCTCTGCCATGAACGGCATCACCACCCAAAGGTTGTGGTCCACGACAAAATGAACAATGTGCTTTAATTACATTAGGGTGATCTATCAAACTCATTGTCTGAGCTTCTCTACGATGTCATCCTGTAAAAGTCAAGATCGCAAAATGCCATTGACATATATTTTAAAAGTGTAGAATATTCTTACCACCAAAGGAAAAAAAAACACACAATTTGGAACTACAAGATGAAGTAAATCAAAAAGATGTGATAACGCTTGGCTACTAATGTTCACTGTCGCGAAAAGATGTCAACAAAATTGATGTCAGCATTTGGTTTTGATATAATGTTCTAAAATTAAAATGTTAACACATCTTCGTAAAAGGATGGTAATTTATGACGGAGACTCGTGATAATCATATATATACTTACGCATCCATAATGGTTTGGCTATATTTGGTGTTTCGAAAGATGTGTAATGGACAGAAATTTAGCCGCAAAACAATAACGTGGCAAGAAAATCTCAATTAGGTAAGTCGATGAAAGGCTGATTCCTTTCCTGTACACAGATAAACGTATATTCACCAATTTCTACAAGAATTCAAACCAACCTCTCACAAACAACCTAAAACCAGTCCCAAATGATCCTTCGACACGCAACCTTGCAGAGCTCAAAGACATGTTATTTGCAGCAAATGCAGAAATCAAAAGACTTTACTTTATGACCCAAAAACACACAGAAGTTAGAAGCAAAAGGTTAATACAGCACAGAAGGAATTACACGTAAAATTAACTCGTTTACCAGTCATATACCATTAGAAATTACAGCCAAATCCTAGCCAAATCAGCATAGAAACATAGAAATGAGGAACAAGATTAACCAAGAGTGACAGACCGATTCTATTCAACTAAAGGTCAAAAAAAAAAGCAGACGAATTCAGAACAAGAAAACAAAAAAACAAAAAAACAAAAAACAAAAAAACACCTGGACATAACCTGAGATGTAAACAAAGAAATGTTATTAAAAATGAGGATACAAACCAGGTTGCTGTTGCAGCGATCGAGATCCAAACACTTGACAGCCACAACTTGATTAAGCGGTTTATAGATCGCTCTGTAAACAGTGGCGCTGGCGCCATAACCAACCTCTTCTAAAAGCTTGTAATCAGCAGGATTCACTGAGTAGCACTTCTGTTTTCCAACCATCTCTCCACCAAAACTGATAGATAACAGCTTTCCTCGACTCAGAATCAGCACACGCGCACACACACACACAAAAAAAATCAATTCAAATGCTTAAATAATTGAGCTTTACCAAAATTCACTGGTGCAGCAAAAGTAATGGTTGACCGATGCGAGCAGAAACGCCTAAAACAGAGGAGATTTTTTTGCTGGATTATACAAATGCTAGCGATTTTCGGAGGATTTTTCCATTTCTGTGGATTTTTTTAGTATATAATTAGCGGGGATAGTCCGTTGACTACTATGGGAAATGGATTAGAAAGAGAGGTGAGTCGGAAAGGCTGCTGACCGACGACATTTTGACGGCGCTCAACAAGGCCATGGCGCCATGCCACGTGCGCTCCACTTTTTAACATTTTTTGGGTTACGATATTACGGTTATAACGTGATCAATCAATCATCGACGCCGCTTAACTCGCGCTGGCCTTATATAGAGGATTTTAGGTCAGAGGAATATTTGTTTGACGAAATTATTCATCTGTTAAGTATGACGGTTTTTATATGAAGAAAATGATGGCTTATGCGTGGAAATTTGGATACGGCAGGATTTAGGCCTGAGAAATATGCGCGTCAGACTGCCTTCTCATCTCTTAGCTACAATGTTTCTATATGATGAAAATATTAGCTTGCATGCCCGGATACGAAGAATTTGGGGTTCAATGAATATATATCAAAGAAACTTAACATCTCATAACTACGATATAGTTTTATAAAGAGAAAGTAATTGCCTGTGTGGTGGGATACGAGGATTTAGTGGTCCGAGGAATGTTTGTCGTGCTAAACTTTATCTGTTAACTATGGTGGTGCTTATATTGAGAAAGTAATTACTTGCATGGCCGGATATGAGAGATTTGGGGTCCAAGGAATGCTTGTTTGGACGAAACTCTTCACCTCTTAACTACAAATGTATTTATATATGAAGAAAATAACGGGTTAAAGGGCTGGGATGCAGGGACTTGTAGTCTAAGGCATTTATGTCGACTTAAACTCTTCATCTCTTAACTACAACGGTTTTATATTGAGAAAATAATGGATTGCATGACCGGATACGATGGATTTGTGATCTCGAGAAATAATTGTCACATAAAACTATTATTATCTTAACAATGATGGTTTTTATCCAGAGAAAATAATTACTTGCACGAACGATGCAAGCGATAACAAGTTTTCATATTAAAGAAAATAATTACTTATATAACCAGATGCCATAGATTTGAGGTTTGTTGAACGAAACTTTTGACTCTTAACTACTTATAATTGTATATGTAAAGAATAATAGATTTTTTTTTTTCCAAAGACGAAAGACACACTCATTCTAAACTACGCCTCAAATGGGGTTCAAGCCCTGGCCTTCCCACCTGATAGTCAAAGTCAAGTTAGACCTTTCAGTGAAAACTACTTTAGGACAATGTACTCAGTACATGAAAGAATAATAGATTGGTCAATAATCATTTCATTTTGTTTAGTGTTTCAAATGTTTTACATAAAAATTAATTGTTTTTAGATTGTCCACAATGGGTCGCTTGTACTCTCCTCTTAAACAAAGTTTGGAGTCTTTTAAAGCAACTAGATATTGCAATGAGAGAACTTGAATTGACTTCTCTACAGTGGAAATGAACCAGTTTGTACTTAAAAACACTAGTCCTCATCGTCGTGAATAGTATCATCACTTTAATTGAATTTTCTTCTCTCCTCTCCCACCACTCCTCATTTCTTCTTCCAACCTTCATGTGGGGATAAATTTTTACCAAATCGATAACATAATAAGGTAATCTTCATCTTCTTGTTGTGGTTTTTTTTGGGTTGGGGTGGGGTGGGAAAACAAATATTACAAATTTCTTCTTCTTGGGATCAAGCAGAAAAGTTCTTCATTATGGGAGGAAATTTGTTTCCTTTAGTTTATTTTTTGCTATTTTAATGAGTCTTCTATTATCATTTTGCAATTCATGGATGCGTTGGTCTCGATTTGTGCAGAAATTTATGGATTTTGGAGTGGTTTATTAAATGTGCTATTGGAATGAATGGTTTTTAAAGTAATGAAAAAAATTAATTGGAACGAAAAAGATGTGTTTGGAAGGATATTTCAAGATCACCATTGGAGATAGTCTTAGCCTCCACTTGCACAAACTATATAATAAGTTGGTCAATGCACAATTTTGGATCCAAATGTCGGGAACGTAGGTACATGCACATAGAGCGATAATATGAAGTCTCAAACAATTAACCATGATGACCAAGTCGGCTCCAACATACACATAATTTTTTAACATCGCTAAATTGGGGTTGGTATGACCCGATATTATACACCGAGAACTTGAAAAACGCAATTTGGGTCTTCTAACTAAAACAAAACAAGCAAGCTCAATAGTACTTCAAGCCTCGATGCATACCAACCTTAGCAAAGTAGCCATTACGGCCGCGGGTCAATCCTAAAACAAATGATATGATCGTAGGTCATCTTCGGTCCAAGACACTCACCATTATGAGTCTTCAAACGGTTCGACGACGGTAATATAATCAACAAAGACTTAAATACATGATCT